>MU179360.1:25989-93804 GCA_016767475.1 Suillus weaverae | reverse complement strand
CATGCGATCTAAGTTGATCCCCATTTGGACACGTAGATAAGCCTGATGAGCAAAAACATCAACGCATGAATGAGGACTTGATCGAGTCAGTAGCACTCACTTCTACGATACGACAGGCAAGAATATCGGCATTGGGGCAAGTGGCAGCTAACTCTTGGATGCGGAGAATGGCCTCATCGTGTTCATTTGCATTAAAAAGGGCGATGGCCTGACAGCCCATCATGAAGTAGGGGATGCGTGAGACACAATTGACATACCTTGATCAAGAGCAGAAGATGAGTGACATCCAAATCTGCGTCCACGAATATAAACGCGAGGTCAAACGCTTTCATCGCGTCATGGAATCGACTTTTACCGCAGAGGGCGATGCCCTTGGAGATACAGCCCATCAACGAGGGTTGAATGCTGATGCTCTATGTCACATGCAAATTAGAAAATGTCACGACGGGTCGGTAGATCTCACCTTAAGTGTGTCATCAAGTGCGTGGTCCCAGTCAGAGTTTCTCGCCATGATTAATGAACGATTCGCATAGGAGTTGTAGTCGTTGCTATTAGCATTGATATCTTGAGTTAGCAGTCTGCCAGTAGTAACCAAGTCCCCTGAAATGCATGCATTGCGAGTTGCGGTGTTCATGGCGAGGATCTGCATCACGCATGATTAATTTGCATTATAAAAATAAAGGTTAGAAACATGCCTTGCAATCGGACTGTTGAGCCTTGGCATCAAGATTGAGGATCAATATGTAAGAAGACTTGAAGCGACTGTGAATGAACGAGAACTTACATCATTTGCCACATGTTTTTTCAAAGTGTCTTCCTGTAATGCATCCTTGGAGAAAATGAGATGAAGAAGGGACAGAAAATGAACAAAACTTGCATCTGATGCCTGGTGCTCGAGAGTGTCCTTCAGAAAAGGTACCGCCCATTTTGAGATCATTCCATCTCTACATCCACTCAGGATGTGCTTGCCATCCGTGGAGAAGGTGACACAAAACACCAAACTGGGATGCTTGAATATGGCGATAGTTCGTCGATCCGAAAGCCGCCAAAGGCGAACCTGGTAGTCTCTAGATGCGGATGCGAGAAGAGTGCCAGTAGAATTCATGGCAATCATCCAGACAACGGTTCCAGTATGACCCTTCCAGGGCTCACCAACCTGCATCCAAGTCGATGTATCCCATTCCCGTATTGTGGGATCGTTAGTACCACCCGACGAGAGAAGCCGTGTGTCGTCGGGCGTCCACGCGAGTGAACCATTCCATCCATTGAACGCAGTGTGACCCTGGAAGCTTGCGATGCATTCCCTCTTGCCTGGATTCCATATCTGGATATTCTGGTGTGTTGCGATGGCAAGAAGTTCACCAGACGATGAATACCGAACGCAGCGGATTTCATCGCCACAATTGATTGGGTTTTCTTGCACCTGCCATGTGTTTGTGTCCCAGAGCTCCGTTGTGGTGTCACCTGAGCCACTTGCCAGGAATGCAGCGTCTGGGGAGAAATCGAGCGAGTAAATCACTTTGGAGTGGACTTTAATGGGCTGTGTGAGATTTTCGCCGTCTCTGTTCCAAGCGATGACCACTCCACCATCATCACCACTTGCTATGAACTGCCCGTCTCTCGATACCGCGACTGCTCGTACTCCGTTGTGATGCCCCTCCATTTTCTTCAACTCAACTCCGTCTCCCAGGTCCCACAGACGAAGCGTGTTGTCGTACGAGCCCGTCACCATACGGCGTCTATCGGGGAAGACTGCGACTCCCATGACAGTGTTTTCATGACCTTCAAATGTTCCACTAGCCGTAGTGATTCGAATCGCGGGGTGTTCTACTTCCGTCATTCTGCTCGAGGTAGATGGTGTTGAAGACAGCTTGCTGGAGAGCTTGTGGGTGTCTTGATCTAAGTGTGTAGCGGGCCTTTTCCTTCACAGCCTCAACCTGCTGCGTATACTATTAATTAGACGCCCAGGAACACAAGGCCCGAGACCTGCCTCGCTCTCTTTATCTAGCTAGTCCACCATGTCCATCCCTTCATTCGATTCCGCCGCCTACTCCACCTACTCCATCATGGATGTACGGTCAAAGAATTGACACCACCCCTGCTGGAAAAGACTGGGTCGCAGGCGAAACTGCAGGGTCACAGTGAAAAGTCTAACACAGCAGAAACAGACAAGACGTACGTACTCCTCGATTTGTTGTTCAGCCGTAATCGTGACCGCCAGCGACAGCGATATACACAAACTCTTGACTTCAGGCATCGTACCGCGCCCCATTGCATTTGTGTCCACGATCAGGTAAGACGCACTTCCGGTATCTAACACGCTCTGCACGCTTACCTGGCTTGTATCCACCAGTTGATTTAACACAGTAAGCAATACACAAAAACATGTCTCTTTATCAGTTCAATAACCTCCTCCCATAGGTCACGAACTACCCGCCTATGATCTCATTCGCATGCAACCACAGCGCTCCGGGCCGCCTCAAAGGCACAACCCTGAACCTGAAGAACAGCCAGGGATTCATCGTGAACATCATCAGCGAGCCATTCGTCGAGATTGCAAGTGCAAGTGCAACTGCCATAGACTCGACGAGGGGGCTATCAGCAGTTTGACAGGGGAAAATGCCTATGTGTGCACCTTTATGATACGATATATGCGCCAACAATCAGGTGTTCAGGTGCAAATAAAAGCCTCCCGAGTCAAGGAAAGCGCTTTTAGCATGGAGTACGAGGTAAATTCATTTCATGCCGAGCCCACTCGCTCGCTAACCACGCTACCTTCCAACCGCTCTATGAATCCATAGATATTACCCATCCAGTCACAGGTGAGCACAACGGTATGCTCATGTATCTCCCCACCTCTCTTTATAACCATCATCTTCCCGCTGAGTCGCCATCCTCCTACTGTCACCAACGTCCTCGGCGTATTCCATGAGTCTTCGACTGTCTTGGATTCGGGTATGTTATCACCTCATGTATCATTCACACCTCCATTTGCAGCACAACGATACTGAGGATGACTTGATTCGTGATGAAGATTATGCTCCTCATCCATCCAATTCGCAACCATTAGCCACAGGGCAGCTCATGGCTGGAGAGCATGGAAGTGGCCGGCTGTGTTATTGCTTGTAGATCAGCTTCGAGGACATTCCGTGGATATTGCTCGTCTCACATGTCAGATTCACACTCTTGGATTATTGATATAACATGCCGCTACAATATCTCTAGTGTCTTGACCATGTCCAGAATAGAAGAAAGGTCTTTGACTTGTGCAATAATATCATGATCTGACGCGATTCTCTTGTATTCTCCACCACGCTGCTGCGCTAGCAAAAATGCGCCAAAAGGCTGCGTAAGGCGAGCAGTCAATCGCAAGGCTCGATCGCTCAGTTCCGAATCAGCCGACTCCTGTGCTACAGGGAACCCGTCGGGCGAATCCTGTAATGGAGACCCAGGCGCAGACCAATAATCTTCTTCGCTCTGCGTGTCATCAGCAACGTCAGGCAACTCTGCTAAGCCAGACGGCTCCGCGAAGTCAGGAAGATCGAGGAGATAACGATTCCACGGACGAACAAGGAAAAATGTCTGCATAGTGGGTCGTGGTGATGAGAACTGGATCAGCTTGTCCTCCGTGGTGATCAGTAGATCATGAAGCCCATCGGCCTTGACTTGATATATCTCCTGGTCTTGAGCGCGACCTCGTTTGACTGCTGTGACACGAAATGCGATGCAAGGCAGGTGCAGTCTGCAGTTCGCGAAACGAGGAGCGCTCATGTGGTCGAGCAGGGTATAAAGCCTCGAAGCTGATTCCATGGCCTCGGTGTTTTGCAGCAAGGAGACCGAAGTTTGGATCTCATCTTCGGACAGAGATGGCAGGGTGCACGGTGGAGCTGTGTATGAAGTGATGTTGGCTGGTAAACAGCTATTGAACTCGGATGATTTTCCGACCCAGTCCAGGGCACTGATGTCCCCTGACTGAGCTACGACCTCCTGCAAGAGCCTCCCGAGTGCCTTTTGTTTCTTCTCTCCATAGATAATGGGTAGGTTGACGCCGAAGATACCAAACAATGAGTATGCAATATCTTCCTGCCACTTGGTGACACGCGCCGACACCCATTGGAGTTTCTCCCGGGCGTCTCTCATCCCCGGACGGAAGGCGACGAGGGCCCGTGCATCTATACCCGTTGCATCTCCCATCTCCTGCATGATTGCAAGTGAATCCTTGTGGTTGGGAGAACGATCGTCGAGATATAGGGACCAATCCTTCTGATAAAATAGGACGAATTTCGGGGCCAGGAATTCTTGAACTGTCCAACCTCGCGTGTTCCAAACGCTACTTGCGAGTGCCCCAGGCTGCGATGAAGGTGGAACATCCGACAGGTAGATGATGGTAAGCGCTGAGTGGCGATACCAGACAAACATGGAGTTGACCGATTGCTGGACTTCGACATTGTTAGTCTGGTCAATGCAGCACGTATCGATCCATGTCCAGCGATACCCCATATCACGAGCAGTTGCACAGAACGACTGCAACTTCGCGATGCCGCCAACTGGATCTAAGTTGTATACCACTTTGTCCTGAATGTTATGCAGCAACGGCTCTTTCCCTCCCCACCTATGTGATAGCATGACATAACGGAAGTACGTCTCCACGACATCTTTGATGCGCTCCATTCGGAGATCTACGTGCACCAATGTTGACGACAAAAGCTTTTTGTACTCTGTGCTCCTTTTGAAGGCATCAATCTGTACCTCTCGATCACATAAGCGCCCAGTAAAGGTATTAAGCAGACGATGCGGGGCGTCGTCGAGTTGAGCCTCGATGGTCTCTTGAATGGCTCTTTCTGCTTCGGATGGATTGACATATTGTTGGCGCAGCTCTGGAGAAAGAATCAGGCGTGTTTAAGGATATGGTTACTTGGGGGCGTACTTGTTGTTTCCATGTCGGGAGCATTTTCCAACTTGGAGAGCATGATTTTGAACGCCTCGATAGCTTCATCATATCGGTGTGCGCCATGAAGGGCCGTATACTTCAACTGATAACCAAAGTAAGATGAGGGGTTGAGTTCGATGACCTGCGTATTACCAAAATGAGCGTCGAATACGAAACGGTAGCTGTCGTCGCACCTTTTCCGCGTCGAGGAGTGTGTCGTTGCATGGGGTGTCCTCCCGTAACGCATCCTTGAAGAAAATAAGATGAAGAAGGGATGGAAAATGAACAGGATCTTACATCTGATGCCTGGTCCTTTGGAATGTCCTCCCGGGCCAGCAAAGGTACTGCCCACTTTGAGATGATTTGATCTTGTCCTCCGCTGAGAATGTGCTTGCCATCTGTGGAGAAGGTGGCACAATACACCGAACTGGGGTGCTTGAATATGGTGGTTCGTCGATCCGAAAGCTGCCAAAGGCGAACGTTGTCTTGAGATGCGGATGCGAGAAGGGTGCCAGCAGGGTTTAAGGCAATCATCCAGACAACTTCAGTGTGGCCCTTCCAGGGTTCACCGACCTGCATCCAGGTCGATGTATCCCATTCCCGTATTGTGGGATCTTTAGTACTACCCGACGAGAGCAGCCGTGTGCCATCGGGCGTCCACGCGAGTGAAGTATTATAGCATCTGAACGCACAGTGACCCTGGAACTTTGCGATGCATTCCCTCTTGCCTGGATTCCATATTTGAATGTTCTCGTCTGTCGCGATGGCAAGAAGTTCACCAGACGGCGAATACCGAACGCAGGCGATTTGAGCGCCACAATTGATTGGATTTCCTTGCACCGTCCATGTTTTTGTGTTCCAGAGCTTTACTGTGGTGTCCTCTGAGCTAGTCGCCAGCAATGTGCTGTCTGGGGAAATATCAAGCCCCCGTATCTGTCCGGAGTGGACTTTGATGGGTTTGGTTATAGGCTCGCCGTCTCTGTTCCAGGCGATGAGCACTCCACCATCATCACCGCTTGCTATGAATTGCCCGTTTCTCGATACTGCAACTGCTCGTATGCTGAAGCGATGCCCCTCCATTATCTTCAATACAACGCCATTCTCTAGGTCCCACAGACGAACCGTCTTGTCGTACGAAGCCGTCACCATTCGGCGGCTATCGGGGGAGACTGCGACTCCCAAGACAATGCTTTCATGACCTTCAAATGTTTGACTAGCCGTGATGACTCGAATGGCGGACTGTTTTGTTTCCGTCATTCTGCTCGAGGTGGATGGTGTTGAGCACAACTTGCTGGAGAGCTTGTGGGCGTCTTGATCTAAGTTTCATAGGTGCGATTACCGGGCCTTTTTGTGCTTCTTCACACCCTCAACTTACTTCCTGTAGCATTAGAGGCCCAGGACACGAGGCCTCAAACCTATATTTATGTAACCTGCAACCATGTGACTATAAATCCAGAGCCAGCCTCGCTCTCAGTCTCTTCATCTAGCTAGTCCACCATGTCCATCCCTCCATTTGATTCTACCACTCCATCCTGGACGTACGGTCTGAGGATACACACCACTCCTACCGGAACAGGCTGGGTCACAGGCAAATTCGCAGGGTGGAACGTTTATAACATAGCAGAAACAGACAAGGCGTACGTGCTCTTCGACCTGTCGTTCAGGCGCCGAGTTCCAGTGGAACAAACAAGATATTTCGGCCGCTCTGGAAGATATCAACTTGACGGTGCACAAGGGGGAGCTAGTGGGTGTACTCGGTTGTGTGGGCAGCGGGAAGAGTAGCTTGCTGTCAGCAATTATCGGGGACATGCAAAAGACGGAGGGTGAGGTGGCTTTGTTCGGTAATGTAGCCTATGCTGTTCAGAATCCTTGGTGCGTCGCATATGTGGCACTTTCTAGCATGGTCGCTCACCTGCATTTGTGTCCACGATCAGCGAGTAGAGAACCTGACACCGTTCAGGTAAGACGCACTTCCGGTATCTAACGCGCTCTGCACACTTACCTGGCTTGCATCCACCAGTCGGTTTAACACAGTAAGCAATACACAAGAACATGTCTCTTTATCAGTTCAAAGAGGGCTCTGATCGTTGCAGAAGGAGGAAGGAGGCGCATCGCAGGGGAATAGCTGTATTAGACTACATAGGTACGGGAGAATTACATTTTTTTGCCATCGAAAAGCGTCAGATAAGGGCTCATTCCGACGATTTTTGGCGTGTAGGAAAATTGGCGACTATTTGCCTGATATTTGCCCTTTCCGATGATAATCTGTAAGTGGACGTTGAAATTGAGACGATTCCCTTTTTTTCCTTCCGGTTTTTGAATACCACACGAACGCGAGCTTGGACCGGAACTTCAGAACCGTGCGAACCAAACACCACGAACAGACATGACAAATATGTTTAGGGCCGGAGTTAATGGATTTCTCTGGTCAAACGATGACACAATAAAACTCACTACTTACTGCCGTAGCGGGAATACTATAGTTCTGTGCGCAATTCATAAGATTAACAGGCCGTATCATGTTAGCAAGAAGAACGTACATCCCCGCTTCTAATATTCGGCGTCGCTATATACCTGCTCAAGCTTCATCTGTGCGTTCCGAGTGTATATTTTCATCCAGCAAAGAGACCTGCACTCTACGGCGCAGCAACTTATCTCCAGCCAGCACTACAAGTCCTGAAGTTTATTTCGACCTTATTTACAAGCAAGACCGCCTCAATTTTATAAAGGACCTAGTGGCTGACGAGCGGGACTACACAATATCTGGACCTGTGACTCCCAGAGGAGTCGACGAGTTGCTTCAGAATGCAATAGACATTGATTATCATTAGTATATTGCTGGTCATGTACATTGTAATATAGTAACTTGCAAATAATCATCGTTGTGAGCATGATAGCTTCTCAATGGCTGGACTACCGTAGTCTCCCTAGCCAGACCATATAGAAGGAAGACAGTCGTTCCTCCTGGACTACCGGTCTCCGAACTCGTTTCCAAATCGCGAGGTGAACAGGATGCAAATCATTTCAACTCGTCAATCCGATCTGTGTCGATTTACCCGAATTTTCCACTTCGATTCGAATATTCACCTCGGCAGCAACACTAGGTTTCAGGCCCTCCTGTCCCAATGGGCGTCTAATGAAGGTTGAGGCTGTGAAAAAGCACGAAAAGGCCCGGTACACGCTAGGGCCCTAGGGCTCCGTGAAAAACTACCCACGGAGTTAACGACGAGTTTTTAACTCACCCCCACCCTCGAGGGGTTTTTAACACCAGTTAAAACTAGTTTTTGACTAGTTTTTGACACACTCAAAAAATGCGTTTTTTCAGGTCATTTTGACAATTTTTCGCTACAGTAATGCAAATGCCCACTGTACAGGCCCTCCCGAAGGTGTTAGAACTGTGCTATCCTGTAGTTGAGGTGTCCTGCTTGCCCCTTTCGCCAGCTTCTCTGATAGTAAGTCCAACAATCGAGGAGCATCAAGATGAGCACCCTCGCTACCCACAAGTACTCTCGCATCACAAGACCTGTACATTGGATCATGTTCAATCTCTGGGTCCTCGATCTCCTCCAGCCAATTGTCCTTTGAGTCCGAATTAGAGTCCTGCAACTCCAAGTAAGCCTCTGCTTGCGAGAGGACACAGCAGACTCATCTTTCCGGCCTCTGGGTGCAAACGTGACCTCGAGTGCGTTATTCAGTGCGGCTTCGGTACTGCCATAGAGCTCAACCCTCTCTGGATCTGAAGCACAGTGCTCAAATATTTGGAATTTCCGAGGGGGATACTAGGGGGAAGTTGTGCGAGTGCCCTTCGGAGGTGGCTCAACTGTGTGTTGTTGCGCCCAATGTCGTCGTCGAAGCTCATCAAGGTTAATTTTTGTTACAATCATCGAGCCGAGCAATATACTTCATGATATTCTCAATTTGACAGTAGTTGACAGTTCGTTGGCCATATCTTAACGATTGTTCGGTGATTTCGATGTTCAGAGAGAGAGTTGACATGCTATGTTCCCGGGATCATATACATACATATTCAAGTTTTTGACGAGTTTTTGACACCCCAATATCAACCTCGAGTTGTCGACTGGTTAGAAACACGTTAATAAAACCTGTCAAAAACTCCAACGTCAAAAACTCGGAGGTTTTTAACGGAGCCCTAGTACACGCACGAGGCTCTGAAACTTAGATCACGACACCCACATGCTCTCCAGCAAGTTGTGCTCAACACCATTCCCTCGAGCAAAATGACAGAAGTAGAACAGCCCATCATTCGAATCACCACGACTAGTCAAATATTTGAAGGTCATGAAAATAGTATCTTTTCCGCAGTCACCTTCCCCGATGGACGCCATATGGTGACGGCCTCGTACGACAAGACGCTTCGTCTGTGGGACTTAGAAGACGGTGTGTTATTGAAGACAATGGAGGGGCATCGCAATGCAATACGAAGAGTTGCGGTATCAAAAGACGGGCAATTCATAGCAAGCGGTGACGATGGTGGAGAGCTCATCGCCTGGAACAGAGACGGCGAGCCTCTCACCAAACCCATCAAAGTCCACTCAAAACAGATATGGTGGCTTGATTTTTCCCCAGACAGCACATTGCTGGCGAGTGGGTCATTGGACACCACAGTGGAGCTTTGGAACACAAAAACATGGCAGGTGCAAGGCGATCCGATCAGTTGTGGGCCTCACGCGGAAATCCGCTGCGTTCGATATTCGCCGTCTGGTGAACATCTTGCCATCGCAACCACCTCAAACATTCAAATATGGAATCCAGGCAAGAAGGAATGCATTGCAAAGTTCCAGGGTCACTCTGCTTTCGATGAAGCATGGAATATTTCACTCGTGTGGACGCCCGATGGCAAACGACTTTTCTCCGCTGGTAATGATATTGATCCCACCATACGAGTATGGGATTCATCGACCTGGAAGCAGGTCGGTGAGCCCTGGAAGGGCCATGCTGGTGCTGTCAACATGATTGCCCTGAACCCTACTGGCACCCTTCTGGCGTCCGTATGTGACGACCGCCAGGCCCGCCTTTGGCGGCTTTCCGATCGACGAACTATCGCCATATTCAAGCACACTGATGAGGCGTATTGTGTGACCTTCTCCACGGATGGCAAGCACATTCTCAGTGGAGGAAAAGATTTTGCGATCTCAAAGTGGGCAGTACCTTTACTGGAGGACATTTTCAAGGACCAGGTATCAGATGTAAGATTCTTTTCATTTTCCGTCCCTTCTTCATCTCATTTTCTCCAAGGATGCATTACGGGAAGACACTTTGAAGGAACATGTTGCAAATGATGTGAGTTCCCGTTAATTGACACTCGGGTTGTCTTCTTGCATATTGATCCTCAATCTTGATGCCAAGGCTCAACAGTCTGATTGCGAGGCTTGTTTCCAGCCTTCATTCTTACCACGCAATCTGACCATGCGTGATGCAGATCCTCGCCATCAATATGACAGCCCGCGATGCATGCATAACCGGGGACTTGGCTACTGCTGACAGGTTGCTCACCCAAGAGATCAATGCTGATAGCAACAACTACAACTCATACGCGAATCGCTCGTTTGTTATGGCGAGAAAAGCCGACTGGGACCGCGCGCTTGATGACGCACTTAAGGTGAGATGCACTGTCCCGTCGCGACCTTTTTAACACAGGCTAACTTATATGGCGATATAGAGCATCAAGATTCAGCCATCCTTGATGGGCTGTATCTCCAAGGGCATCGCACACTGTGGGAAGCGACAGTTCCAGGACGCGATGAAAGCATTTGACCTCGCGTTCATGTTCGTGGACGCAGACTTGAATAAAACTCGTCTTCTACTCTTGATTAAGGTACGTCAATTGTGTCCCATGTACTCGCTACTTACATGGCACCTGTTAGGCCATCGCCCTTTTCAATGCAAATCAACATGACGAGGCAATTCTGCGCGTCCAAGAGCTAGCTACCACTTGTCCCAATGCGAATACACTTGCCTGTGGTATCGTGGAAGTGAGTGCTCCTGACACAGTCGACTCCAGTTTCATGCGTTGATGCGTGAACTTCAGGCTCATCTACACGTCCAATTGGGCTTAAATGTCTTGAATGACGTGGATGGAGTGCGTCACAAGGAAGCTGCTGACCACTTCGCTTCCGCTGTCGACATCATTCGTTTTTCATCTATGTCAGCCATCCATTCTAAATATGATGTCTTCGTGGTGGTAGGTTGATTGCAATGCAACTGGAAATCATTTTTTCACGCCCAACCGTGCTTTTTCTAGTTATTCGGGTGGGATCTCAAGTCCTTGTGGCAAACTGCACACCAGAATTGGTGCTATACGCTCCTTCGGGCAGGCAGACTTCCAGAAGCCATCAAAGCATACCGATATATGATGGATAGGGTTGATGAGGCTACGAAAGCACGCTGCCTTGATTGGTATACTGGTAAGTCTTCGTGATGTCAACCAGGTATAATTCTCAACCCCATTTCACTTAGCTTTCAAGCAAGATTGCAGCGTGCTCTATGCTGCCGCCGGAGTGACTGACTTCGCTGCTGGCGGAGATGATGCCCTCGCTGTGGGTGATTACGACAGGGCTATCGAGCTTTACTCTGCGGCGATCGACCTCGATTCTGTAACCGATACCATCTTTGCGAACCGCAGTAAGGCCAGGTCAGGAAAAATGTTATGGGACGACGCACTCCTCGACGCGGAAAAGGTGCGATGACAGTTACCGTTTCGTATTTGACACTCATTTTGGTGATACGCAGGTCATCGAACTCAACCCCTCATCTTACTTTGGTTATCGGTTGAAGCATGCAGTACTTCATGACGCACACCGATATGATGAAGCCACTGAGGCCTTCAAAATCATGCTCTCCAAGTTGGAGAATGCTCCCGACACGGAAACAACAAGTACGCCCCAAATAGCACATCCTTCAGCATTATTAACTCTTTGCCCAGACTTGCGTAAACAGTATGTTAGTCCATCCGAAGCAGAAGAGGCTATTGAAGAGAGCATCAAGGCTCAACTCGACGACGCCCCGTATCGTCTACTTGATACCTTTACTGGGCGCTTATGCGATCGAGAGGTACAGATAGATGCCTTCAAAACGAGCACAGAGTACAAGGAGCTTTTGTCATCAACATTGGTGCACGCAGATCTCCAAATGAAGCGCATCCAAGACGTGGTGGCGATGTTCTTCCGTTATGTCATGCTATCGCATAGGTGGGAAGGGAAGGAGGCGTTGCTGCATGACATCCAGGGCAAGGCGGTATATGACTTGGATCCAGTTGGCGGCATCACGAAGTTGCAGTCATTCTGTGCAACTGCTCGTGATAAAGGGTATCGCTGGGCATGGATTGATACATGTTGCATCGACCAGACCAACAATGTCGAGGTCCAACAATCGGTCAACTCCATGTTTATCTGGTATCACCACTCCGCGCTTACCATCATCTACCTGTCGGATGTTCCACCTTCGTCGCAGCCTGGGGCACTCGCAAGTAGCATTTGGAACACGCGAGGTTGGACAGTTCAAGAATTTCTGGCCCCAAAATTTGTGCTCTTTTATCAAAAGGATTGGTCCCTATATCTCGACGGTCGCTCTCCCAACCACAAGGATTCACTTGCAATCATGCAGGAGATGGGAGATGCGACGGGTATAGATGCACGGGCTCTCGTCGCCTTCCGTCCGGGGATGAAAAATGCCCGGGAGAAACTTCAATGGGTGTCGGCGCGTGTCACCACGTGGCAGGAAGATATTGCATATGCATTGTTTGGTATCTTCGGCGTCAACCTGCCTGTCATTTATGGCGAGAAGAAGCAAAAGGCGCTTGGGAGGCTCTTGCAGGAGGTTGTAGCTCAGTCGGGCGACATCAGTGCCCTGGAATGGGTGGGGCAATCATCTCAATTCAACAGCTGTCTGCCGGCCGACATTACTTCATACAAAGCTCCGCCATACACCCTGCCATCTCTGTCCGAAGATGACATTCAGACATCAATCTCCTCGCTCCGACATGTCATGGCTATAGATTTGGTTCTGAAACTTTATGCCCTGCTTGACAACCTGAATGCGCCTCGTTTCGCGAACTGCAGATTGCATCTACCGTGCATCGCTTTTCATGTCACAGCAGTCAAACGGAGTCGTGCTCAAGACCAGGAGATATATGAAGTCAAGGCCGACGGGCTTCATGACCTGCTGATCACCACGGAGGACAAGCTGATCCAGTTCTCATCACCACGACCCACTATGCAGACATTCTTGCTTGTTCGTCCGTGGAATCGTTATCTCCTCGAGCTTCCTGACTTCGCGGAGCCGTCTGGCTTAGCAGAGTTGCCTGACGTTGCTGATGACACGCAGAGCGAGGAAGATTATTGGTCTGCGCCTGGGTCTCCATTACAGGATTCACCTGGCGGGTTCCCTAAAGCACAGGAGTCGGTTGATTCGGAGCTGAGCGATCGAGCCTTGCGATTGACTGTTCGCCTTATGCAGCCTTTTGGCGCATTTTTGCTAGCGCAGCAGCGCGGCGGAGAATACAAGAGAATCGCGTCAGATCATGATATTATTGCACAAGTCAAAGACCTTTCTTCTATTCTGGACATGGTCAAGACACTAGAGATATTGTAGCGGCATGCATTTTGGTGTTGTTTTAGCAGTAATCCAAGAGTGTGAATCTGATGTATGAGACGAGCAATACCCACGGAATTAGACTCATAGTAATTATTCGTAGAAACCAGTTGCATCCGTAAGCATGCAAATGAACCATATTCTTTCGAATAACTGTGGCACGATGAGGTCGCATGACAAAATCAAGTTGCATTCTCAAAAATTCATTGAAGTACAAAGATGTCTCTCTGACGGAGAATTGAACCCCGCTCTCCCGCGGGTTGCCTTCTGACAGGCGGGTGTACTGACCGATATACTATCAGAGATGAAAATTTGCGGACGCTAGCGGAGCTAAATAACTCGACGTATTTGTCCCTGTTTACTAGTACCTTCAATTTCTAGCAAGGACAAACAACTCGTCATCTACTGTACTGGAGCATGAATATTCCTCTAGATGCCGCATATGCTACGGGGCTTTGCTATCTCCTGGCCCCAGCGGGCTGGCGCTCAGTCATAACAGCCGTGCTCATACTTCTGTTCACTAGCCGTGACACCGTGCGGCCTTTCCTGGCAGCTCCACGCGTTTTGCCCAGATATATAGCGCTAGCTCTTGAGAAGGCCATCGAACCCTCTATTTTGGAGTATACTGCATGGCTGATAAGCTGCTCAGTTATCTTGCATTCATCTCACTCATTTTGGGAGAAAGTCCTCATGGTCGTCCCCGTCCTCGCCTTTGCTGGGCATATCATCTCGCGATGGGCAAGTCCCCGCCATCCTCGGTTACACAGTGAGATGGATGTGCCTGTGCGAGACGTATTTGTCACAGTTGGTGACAACCACCCAGATTTGCTGCCTTTGGACCATCCGCTATCTAAACTCGTCGTGGATACCAAAACGGAGCTCGCAAAAGCTCATACCCTTCTTCGCTCTTTCGCTGCTGCCTCTGTGGATATACGCGGGCCCCTTGATCTTACCTGGGCTGTCCAAAAATACTCCCGCCTCATCGACAATCGACAGTCACAAATCATTCGGTTCGTGTCTCCTCGGCGACTCAATCCAGATAGTCCAATCTTCCCTCCTCCTCTTGGTCCGCGCTATGCAATGCTTCAAAATGAAGCCGACGTCCTGGAAATCCCATGGCTATCGACGCTCATTCCTAGTGCCATATGGGTTGATAGACGATTGGCAAACATGTGGAAAGATGAAAGACGAACTGAACCTCCACCACCCCCAGGATATAACGGGTATGCCGTCTTTTTGATCTCAGCTGTGCAGTACACTCAACGGTGATTCTAAGCCAATGTGATCTTTTCCTCAAAGCCACCATTTGTCATGAGATGTTGAAGGCAATCCTTTTGGACGTCGAGAAGACCGGACACCTTCCAGATGATGATTAAGCTTGTACTATTATCACAGAGGAATATGGATCGTGCCCATTGAATATCCCATCATCTATATGATTAGCGATAGCGATCAGTCGTAGATATTTGGAGCCCGGTAAGATGCTGAACTCTGTATACTTCTATATCTTTCCCTTGCTTTTCTGACATCATCCTCCGACGGTGGTTGTTCTACTGGGAGCTCTGCTACAATATTTTCCAGCACTGAAATCATGTCATCGTGTGTGACAGGGTTTTCCGGGAAAGTGGCAGTTTTGCTACCATTAGATTTTTGCAAGGAGCCTGGAGGCGATAGCTTTGAGGCGAGATATGCAAGACCTTTCACAATAGGCGGATGGTTGAAGTAATCTGAAAAGCACGCACTGCAGGTGGAAGTCCAGTCATCCACCTGGAATCTCTCCCGGGATATGTCTAGCCGATACAAAAGCAGGAGATCTGGCCGCAGCCACTTGGGTACCACGCTAGGTAGTACCGCCCGTCCTTGACTATAAGGTCCGACGAAATTGATGCAAATGAAAAGCATGACCCAGAGGAATGATTCCAGATCGTGTCTTCGTCGTGGTGAACAACCCTTGTGCCACAATATTTCTGTTGCTAAAAAATGTTCGTATTCCTATAAAACCTCTAGTCGCTGAAATAATATAGGTCCTCAGAAGCCTCACCGAGAGTCTGTAAAGACTGATCATCTGGTTTCCAGGGTTGTCCATGTGTTTTGCAAATCTCCACCCGCGGAGCATCGCTTGCCGTATGGGAGGTGTTCCGTCCGAATTCCAAAACGGTATGACATTCTCGTCACTAGGATCATTCACGTTCAGGCAGATAGAGCGCGGGTTGATGTCATTATGAAGCAGCTTGTGCGAGAAATATGCGGTACGATGGGCTATTGCGCACATTTAACGTCGTGTCCGACGGTGCAACGGGTCGCTACTCACTTCCTATGCATGATATTATCGCCAAGAAAAACTCCTTGCGGGATGAAAAGTAGGTGATGCCAATGAGATGCTCTACGGTTTGGATGACGCTCTCCACTATCAGATGCCGCGGACCAAAAAGTCTCTTCTCGTGGGTGATCGTACATTCAACCGTCATAGATCGATATGCCCCTATTTTTGGTACCCCCTCGAGATTTTTCAGTTCATCCAAAAACTGTGCATGGTCCTGAGGAGCGGCGCCGCAATCTACGATGAATTTCCATCCGAAAGGGCAAGTACAAGGAAACAACGATCCGTCGAAAGACCCCAAGACCGGTGGTCTTGTTAGTCTGACGCGCGTGTGATGATCTGCACTCTGGCGTAAATGGGTAGCTTTCCGATAATAGGTCGTCTTGATGGATTTGGATGATACATTGTCAGGTTGAATCGAAGCAGATTCAAGGCTGCGATAGCACCCTAGAAGATAGCTATCACACGTAGCCAGGGTGTCGATGCAACCAAGGACTGCCCAAGGATGGCGATGGATGTGAAATGGGGTGGTCATAAAACCATATCGGTCATACTTGACCAGGTGCATAGTGTTGGATTTCTGGATCGATAGACCAAACAGAAAAGGGCGATCATATCGGGAGAGAGAGGTGCTGGCGGTGGACGGAAGAGGCTGAAAGCTACTTTGATCATGTGGGGCGTCGTGATCAGATATAAGCTCTGCGATTGCGTGCACCTCATCCATGGCCGACACACCCTGAGAGTCATGATTCACGAGAAGTAATACCTGATGCTCAGCAATTTTCACTGATGATTCAGTCGGATGCATGACCCAAATTCGCCGCTTTGGGAGCTTCGTCTCGGAAGCGGGCATCGTGGACAGTGCTGCATACGACCGTTCAGTCAGGCAGTTCAGGAATAGTAGAGCATCGGAATAGTGGCTGCGGTCCGTCCATCGACGCTGATCTCGGTCGTAAAGGCCGTCTTCACATATTCTTTTGAACATCACATCAATGTTGGGTTGACTGATCGCACTGGATCTGTTTAGAAACTTCGTGCAGACGTGTGTAAGGGTGCCATCTGTTTCACTGGATGGTGTCCCGAATTCCTTGAGATAAATAGGGGCGCTGTTCCCACTGGCATTTGTCGTTGAGCACGGTGCAAACTAGGTTTGTGTTGAGTTCCCGGCAAGGCAATAAAATGACATTCCTGATCTCACGGATAATTGACATTTCGCGTCCATGGTCGACGAAGGTCGACGAATGATGAAAGGCAGAAGCGGCGACAAGCCTGTACTAATAACTGTCACGATCGAGAGATAACGTTTGATGGAGACTTGGCACTCACAGGCACTCACACACTCAGGAGTCTCGCGAGCGTCTAAATTGTCACGCAAAAATTTCAAAGGTCGAAATACAGGGGTGCTGCAGCCACATGTAGCTACCTGCACTGGCAGCGAACTCAAAATGAAATTGCTACATGGAGACATTATATTAACCGAGGATCAATACGAGGTCGCTGGCTTCGTGTCCGTTCTCTGAGTTTTGGAGCAAGTCATAATAATCATTCCGGGCTCTTCAGAGAGACAACCATTGATGATCACCACGAACATATCCCTGTTTACTACCTGCGATGAATATTACTCTAGTTATACCGCTTCACGCTTCCGAGGCGTAGCACGTAGAATATCATCCACCCTGTTCACATCAAAGGTCAAAGGAGGGCTCATTATCCGAAAGGTGCGCTGCATACCGTAATATCATCTCTGCTGCTTCACTTGCACTGAGGACAACCTGCCGCTTCAGTTTATAGCTTTCCGTAACACCGAGCTGTCTCATCGAGCCAATGGTACCCTGGTTCATATCTAAAAATATTATAAGTTCGAAATCAGCCTGAAAAAGAATAAATTCATACCAAGTCCGGCATCTGACTGCCCTTCATAATGCGCTGCCCTCAGCCTGGCAACGAGGTCGCTAGAGTCATAGCCAGCGTTGTCAGCAAGGATAGTAGGTATTTGTCTCAGTGCACGGCTAAATGCCTCGGCAGCGATCGCCTTCTTGCCCTTAATCTTCCGCGCTGCCTCCTCCACAGCACAGCTCATTAACATCTCAGAACATCCACCACCCAAGACAATCCGTGTCTCTTTGACTGTCTGCGATAAGACAGAAAGCGCATCATGCAATGAGCGCTCGGCCTCGTCGACCATCTGATTGGTTGAACCACGTAGCACAACAGTGCAGGCTTCACCCGCAGCCACACCAGAGAATTTTATGAGCTGTAACTTCTGATCAGCGCAGGATCAGTGAGTGAACGATCGCGCCGACCTTATCCTCGCCAATGATAATTTCCTCGATTAAGTCGCATTTCCCAAGTTTGACTAGATCTGGTCTGTCGAACGTGCTTGCAATTTCACCACCAGTGACGAGCGATAGCCGCTCAACACCCTCAAAATCGGCGTGCTCAATCACCATAATACCTTTCTCTGCCAAGAGAGACTCGGGGTAATTGTAGATGAGCTGCCGGTTGACAAAGCAATTGATGCCATGTGCGGCGATCGCGTCTACTTTGGCTTTCATTTTCTCCTGCAGTACGTCGTTAAAAAATCAAGGAAGCAATGTAAGCGGGCAAGTACCCGTTCAGCCCGCTCGAGCTCAGCAAGTTTTCCTGTCGAGTCCACTTTTACTCTGGCTCCAAATATCTTAATCTTGTCAGTGTCCATCGCTTTTGAGGGACCGTGCCTTAGTTCCAAATCAATACGATATGGTTGCACACGTACAGGTATTTGCGATTAAGATTTTCGCGTTCTCCATCCGTTTGGGTGAGTTCACAGCAATGGTTTTGTCGAGAATGAAACCTTTAAGAAGTACGCTCATGAGATAATCAAGACCAGTCATGTCTTAGCTTACCTTCGTCAAGGTACGAGTCTGTGAGTTTGCCTCCGACCTTCTTGATGATCTGGATGTGCTCCAAATCCGTTGAACCCTCGAAGATAGTCAATACGAGTGTCGAATGCAGCAATGATAACGTACCTTCAACCGAAGCACAGCATCCACTGCTAGGTTGGCAAAGTAATCTTTGTCTTGTGATAAGACTTTTGATGACAAGGTCGTACGAGCGATGTTGAAAAGATCCTGACGAAAGTGGGCAGCATCTGAGCTATTTAGGAGCACAAAACAAGTTGTTTCTGTAAGAAATTTAAATGCGACGCGAAAAACGCGAAAACTCACGCGTGATCGACTGCTGCGTTCTCGAGTGCGGCGAGCGCAGCGATGCTCGCAACCCGGTATCCCTCCACAATCGTCTGAGGATGTATCTTCATAGCAATCAACCTCTCTGCTTCTCTCAGCAGCTCTGCTGCCAGTACACACACGCTCGTAGTTCCATCCCCGACTTCGTCGTCTTGGACTTTCGAGATATTGACGAGGATCTTGGCTGCTGCATTATCGAGCTGGATGGACTTAAGAATCGTTGCACCATCGTTAGTCACGTTGATGTCTCCCGAGGATGCCGATTGCAGGATCTTGTTCATGCCCTTTGGCCCAAGCGTTGATTTCACAAGATCGCCAAGGGCGAGGGCGCCGACGAAGGAAGATAGACGGGCATTTTCAGCTTTTTCCTCAGTTGCCTGAATAAAATCTAGTGACGTCTATCACAATAAATCATCAATCGGCCAGACTTACCTCGTGACCGAATATGTGCATGGACATGACTGCAGTTTTGGTGTTTGCGAAACAAGTTTAAAGTCAATCAGACACCATCGCGTTCGATTATGTAATACACATCCTGTAGATCAACTCGGGTTTCGTTCTGCAAATCACTTCAAAACGACCATGTAGAGGGATGATCCAGCAATCCGAAACTGCTTCAACATCTTATTCACCACGCCAGGCGACCACATCTGACAATGTGAAGTGAAAAGATGCACATTAGATAACCATTAAATCAACTCCAACCAGCGAGGACGTATTACCCTGCCGCATGATGAATTGGTCTTCGTGTCGACTCATGTGTCCTCTCACCTTCACCACATCAAGGAGGACAGGCAGATCCCACAAAACGAAAACATTGAATTGATAAAACACATCGGGTAGAAGTAGTAACGGCCAGAGTTGAAGATGGATGGAAATAGGATGGAAGCAATTTGACTTGTATATCCAGAGGGAAAGGTTTTGGTCTAAGTCTCCTTCACTACAAGTGGCAGCGGAGAGACCGCGTAGTCCAAGTGACCGACGATGGGAAGGTTGCGACCATGCCGGATCCGGCGTTTTACCCAGCGCTGAAATACCTCATCACTATCGAAGTAGTATTCCGGCGTGTCCATCGCACTCCCGCTGAATCGAAGGTGAAGACTCAGCTTGGACAACCATATACACGTGAACATAGAGAGGGTAACACTAATGGGGACGTACGCAGCCCAGAGGTCATTTGTAGAGGGGATGTAGACTTTGATGATGATCATACCATTCTCGGGTGCCCACCGCGACTCTTTTGGGCTCCCGGAAAATGGCTGGATCTCGATAAGGTCTCTGCGCTCGGTCAATGTTCCAGGGGTGATCTGATAGGAAGCTGCTCGGGAGCGACGGTGTTTACCGTGGAAGTGAACGACCGCAGAGGGTTCCAGGCATGGATAAACAGGTACTGATTCCACGAGGACCCTGTCCGACTGTGAAGTGGCTCCTGGTGGGAGGTCATGATTTTTACCCTCCTTGCTTGCACAAGTAAGGTCGGACTGCTGGCGTCGACTGCCATCTTCGATGAACTCTAGAATAATACTGGAAGCCCGGTTCTTATTCTCGTCTTCGCTCTCCTTTCTGGATTCCAGAGAATCTTCGTGAGCCACCTGGAAGGCAGGTAGCCGACAAACAGAAGCAGAGAGCGCGTCGGTGTACTTGGCGATATCAACGACATGGACATTGTGACGGCGAGCGCCTTGAGGAGAAGGGGATGATGGAGAAGGTGAGGCGCGTAGCCGATATCCATTGGGCAGTTCCAAAAAATCTCCTTCACGGACAGAAGTACCAACAGACGTAATCTTGAAGTCGTAAGTTTTCTTAACGGACGTGACACTGTCGTCGGAGAGATCCTCGAGCGCGATCCTCGGAATGGTCGGCATGGAAAGAATGTAGGAATGGTGATCAGGGTCCACAAAATCAGACCCGTAGAATGACTCCATTTCCGGGATGTACTGGAACACTCCAATCATACTTTGAAATACAGGAAGCGACTGGCCATGTTCCATCGAAGTTGTAGACTGAGTGAATACAGTGAGCCACAGTTTCAGCAGCCTATGAAAGTTGGTATACCGCATGAAGATGCCGCAGGCTATCTTCCACTGACATTGTGTAGATTGTGTCGCTGCAAATATTCGAAAACTCTATACTGGAAAGACGTGCGATGGGTGACACTTCGATTGAGGAGTGAAGTTGATGGGGAGTATGGCTTTCGAAATAACAAGGGTCCAAAGCAGCATTGGTAGAAGACACGAGACATGGAGCAGAGATGTCCGTCGCGAGCCGTCCAGCAGCAAGTCTGACTGGAACATCAGAATTGTCACAGGTGACGACAGCGGGGAGAAGGATATCGCGAAAACCAGATGTCAGCTTTCGTGCCTTATTCTTTGAACGGTAAAGAAATCCAATGGCGGAGAACGCAACTACAGAGAAACAGAAGGAGCCGCCTTTGAAGTAAACATCTTGCGGGATCCCAGAGCCCGGCAGCCCATCTACGAGGTAGGAGGATGCAAAAGTAGATGAAGGAGCGACTGAGGTAAGAGCGGAAGGTATGTTGCGTACATTACTGATGGCAGGAGCCATGAGCATTGAGAAGAGAGGCAAAGGAAGGTCACTCGTTTGAGAACTGGAGGGGGGGTTTCAAGGACAGTGGCTGACGTCGAAGCAATCGCACGAGGCTGACAGCCACTACAGGTCATCGTTCGTTGCAAGAACTAACAACCTTGAGCGCGAGGCATGAAGGTTTCACGCACACAGCAAGTTGAAGGTCATGAAACGCTAGCGGGCGGTTGTCAGCCATTGTTCCGAGATGCAAATAAACAAACCTGCAACTGCACATTTTGAATAGTGTGAATGCCAGTCCGACGGCATCGTTCTTGACATGAATTTGCTGGCATGAGGCTGACAATGATCAACGACCATGAGACTCGAGAGTAGCTATGGCCCAGGGGCCAGGGTCACTGTACGGCGAATCGCGTGCACGTGACGAATATGTATTCCGTTATCACTGTTATTAGACTTCGTACCACGATTGTCAAGCTCTCCATCAGTGCATCGAGCAATGGCAGCATCAACAGCGCCGACGTCTCAAACGCACCCAGCTTCGCTACCGCCATCGGTATTCACTCTCCCCCAAACAGCACAACTCGAGGCCCTGTACACCATCATCCGCGATAAAACCACAAGTCGAGGAGATTTCTTGTTTTACTCTGACCGGATCATTCGTCTACTTGTTGAAGAAAGTTTAAATCATCTACCTGTGATCCCAAAGATAGTGGAGACTCCCACGGTGTGTCTATTCTTTTTGGATCGCCTGGGTTAAAAGATTGAAGCTGCACCAATTTTCCCCCTATCATTATTGACGTGTTTCTGCCACTGAAGGGCGCCACATACGAAGGTGTTGGCTTCGAGGGAAAGATTTGTGGCGTATCAATCCTGCGCGCTGGCGAGGTCTGTCTGTCATCATTGTACGAATAGCACATGACCTGACGGTTGGTGATGCTGAACGTAACAGGCCATGGAAGCTGGTCTTCGAGAAGTATGCCGTAGCGTGCGCATAGGGAAGATTCTGATTCAGCGAGTATGATCATGTATCTGCATCGTCCGGTCATCAATAACGACTTTGCAACCAGGATGAGGAGACTGCTCTTCCGAAGCTCTTTTATTCTAAGGTAGACGCTATGCGCTACGACAGGCACTGTGTTGACTGCTTTGGAACTGCAGCTTCCTGAAGACATTGCATCCAGATACGTACTTCTCCTTGATCCGATGCTAGGTATGCCAAATTCTCTTGTGACACACATTCTTTTTTATAAATACTTCAAAGCCACTGGAGGCTCCGCTATGAAGGCAGTCGAGGTTTTGCAGCAGCAAGGCGTTCCAGAAGAGCGAATAATATTTATTAACTTGGTTTGTTTTACTGCGAGTGTCATCCGAAAGCAAGTATTTCATCGCCGTCTAGATTGCAGCACCAGAAGGTTTGAAGAGATTCTGTGGTAGATTCCCATCTTTGCGCGTAGTGAGCATACATTTGCCAGTAAAATTTTGTCACCTTATTGTATCATCCAGATCACCGGATGGATAGACAAGGGTCTCAATGAAAAATCTTACATCATTCCAGGTCTAGGTGACTTTGGAGAGCGAAGGTGCGTTCACTGTGCATCTTGGTACTCATCATCACTTATCACAGATCTAGATATTGCGAATGAAGAATCGTCACGAGTAACGTCAATCGTCGCACTTTCAGATGACTTTCATGCAGCATCCAAGTCCATGCCCTTCGCCAATTAGCTGTGTTTTTCCTGATTGAGCATCCGGTCCGGTGTGCTAAACGGTCGAGCTCGTAGAAGTGATTTGCTACTATGTCAGCAATCTACTTACAAGAAGTCGTTTGTGATAAATGAACATCACTGATCAAATCTATGCTAGTCATATATCATGTAAGAGGAGCGCCTGCGTACCTCAGTTGGACAGACAAAAGATTACCCAAAGAGTGATGGTATTGACCTACTTACTGCAGATGCAACCGACACTTCTTCCTCGTTCTCTTTACCAGCTTTCTTTCTATGTCTCGCACTGTCCGGTACCATCAGTTTGACCGCATGTGTTTTTGGTGCTGGTCGCCAGAACAATGGTGGAATTGGGCGAGGAGTGTCGATAGAAGGAAGGTGCCCTTCATATGCAAGTGGCGTCGTTACGCGAGAGGTCATGGGAGATCTGAAGAGTCCAAATGTACGACCAGGTGTTTGGTATGTAGGTACTGGCCGCATGTGATTGAAGAGAGCGGGCGCGTTCCGAATGGATAGAGGAGTATTTTGATAGTCACGGCGAAACAGCGATGTGACTTGAGGCGAAGATTGCGGAAATGCCGACCACGGTGTAAACACTCCATAAGGGGCTGCGGGGCTGGGTGCGGCCGGGGTAGGTCCCAGACACGGAGATTGATTTAGGTGAGTGCTGCGTGGCGGGGTGAGAGGTGAAGCCGCGCCAGCTTCTTCTTTTTGCCCACTTTCTACCGGATTTGCCTGAGCGTTGTTCTGTGAATTCCACATCAATATTACCGATATCGCCTGTAATGACTGAAGGCAGTACTGACCTGGCTATGTATCATGTGTTCGACCCAGTCCTCCATCATTATGACTATACCTTGAACCTCCTTCAATGCGTCAGAAAGACTGGCGATGCCCCTCGAGACGATATGACCGTCAATACCAAGAGCAATGAGGAAGCCGCCCGCCCGCGTAAGCAATGTAGTGATCGCTCTCAGGGCATGGTTATATGCAGCGACTAGTTTGTTCTTGTCCGATAAAGAGAGTGGTCTCATATTAGCTGTGGGTTGTAGTAATCGTAAAATGTGGTTTGGTGCCAACCGCAGAATAGGCTTTTAAGGCCTATTTTCTTGTATTGACGCGACAGATCACGTGCATTGATTTTGGCAACAATAGTAGGCTTTCGCCGACTCAGTCCAGTTTGCGACATCCTTCAACTTGAATCCTTCCCTAGGCCAAGTGGTTCGTGGTGGCACCTCCGCACCTGCTCCTTGAAGATGAGCAAACCATCTGTTCTGAAGTAATGATTAAGTATTTTCCTTCACATTGCAAATTTGGGAGATTCAGCCGAACCCGTGCCACTGCACACCACTGGCATATTATGGTCTTGATTTGATGCAGTCGACCTGTTTTCAGGACCTTGACGTCCTAAATAAAAAGGTCGGCATAGAGCGAAAGAGCCGATGCTGAGCATGCCTCAAGCGCTCAAAGAGTACAGTAAGGGCCGGAGACCTCATACTGAGTCACGCTCATTATCATTGTAGATGTCAGGTGAATAAAACTACTGCCACAGACTGCCACCCCGTCTCAACATTGTTCATCGCTGTCATCGCCTGTGGCGTAAAGCACTGTCAATAGTAGCTTCATCAAAATGTAACCTATTCAAATGATAGGTTTTCTTTCCATATCATGATTGATGCTCCGCGATGCTCGGCTACATTGGTTTTGGGGATTAGCCTGTGAGATTTCCCAGAAAACTTGTTGTTCTCTGGGACTCCTCCAAGACTTCTGCAGCGACGACATTTTCACACTGTGGGTGCGAAGTTAACGAATGGGGCGTGGTTGCACTCCATACGTGAGACCAGGGTATTTGGGCTTGGTCAATCCCCACAATAAACGCTCCCCTCATCCGCGCAATCGACCTTGGTGTGCCTCGCAGGCGTCGCCTGACCTTGAGACTCTCGAATGCTTGTTTGGAAGTGGTAAAGTTTCTCCGACTTCGATTCCCGCGTTATCACTCATCCAGCCGGCAAGATTGTCGACTATCACGAATGTTTTGAACTTCGAATATCGAAGTGCGATGACACTTTATGCGTCCTTTCACGGTTACTATTTCAGTCGTTGATGGTCCGTCGCCCTCTTTCATGTGATGTATGTCTGCTAGGCGAACGGTTAAGTGAGCTATCGATATCTTTCCACTTTTCCTTCATCAGATACACGGTTCGGCTGATGATGTTCCAACGGATACTGACAGCGCCCTTGTAGGCATTTATGGGCACAAGTGATATTCATCTCAGTGGCGCATGCCCCGCTTCAAATTACAAGACTAGCACCTAGCAAGGTACTCATAAGATTTGTGAGCACGTGTGTTTACCGTCGATCTTTTCGAATTGATACCAAACTAATAAATACGCAGTAGCCGAATGTAATCATCCGCATACACCGGGATGCCCGCAAGGTTTGCCATCCGTATTTACGAAAGTGTTACAGGAGTGTTCAATTCTTCCATTAGCATATGTTTCCATGCTCCGCTACCGAATGATTCCCGATCGCATGGAAGCAGCCCTTATGGGTAGATGTGGTCATGTTATCTCTCAAACGAGCTTGAGAAAATACAATGGGAATGCATTCAGTATGTAATACCATTCATTCTTGTGGACCATCGAGCTCTGATCTGAGACATGTGCAGATCAATTCTTAGTGACTTTCGTCATGCCTCCCCCTATTGATTATGTATCCGAATCTGTGCTTCTCAGAGATTCTGTCCAGCTACAAAGCTTGCCATGCCCTCTCCGTAAACAAAGTGGTTGTATAGGGACGATCAACTTTTATATGTGCTCCACAAGACTCCACAATGATTAATATTACCATACCTATCATCGTACGTGCAGTCTGCTAGTACTTCGTAAAAGTGTCACAAGCTTACAGGCTACTTAATACTTACCATTTCAGCTGCACAGGTGACTTTCTCTTATCTAGACTGCGCTCACTATCTGAGATGGCAATTGATGTTGGTTGATTGAGAGGATGGCTCAATGGCGCAGCGCATTTCCCACTCTTTCCAACTCATCAAGACCTTCTTGAGACTTAACGAGCTTGAACAGTTCTTGTGCGAACAAATCTATAATATTTGTGTCTGATTGTGTGAGATCTGAGTGTTGTTATGTAGTGCCTTGTGAAAATTTTCACTGCATATGCCAGACTAGCGGAGATACTGAGTACTCAAAACAAAATCGAATAAGTACTTGCGTATCTGATATCCGGGGTTCACCTGCAGCTCCCTCTTCCTCACACATCGAACGAATCATGTCCGCCGTCCAAGAACTCCCTGTCCGTCGTCGTCGCCATTCAGGATCGACTACAGCGCCAGCGCCAGTCCGTGCTAGTATGCTCAAAGCACAACAAGATGATGAAGTTATGATTGTGCCCCCACCACGACCAAAATCAACTCCCGTCGACGAACGGCCCCAGCGACGACGTAGGTCCGGTTCAGCTGAGTCTGATTCGGAAGGCTCCGATAAGGAGACGACCACCATGCAGGTTGATAACGATTCGCCTAGTCAACAAACTCAGCAATCTTCATTGCCTCCATCACACTCTCAAGAATCTGCTCAAAGACGTGGAGTTATCACACTCAAGTTAGAAAATTCTAGCCCAGAGCGTCCCACTCGTCCTCTACCTGCTAAATCTCGGAAAATGGCCGGAAACTTATCCAGCAATCCCATGCCGCAACCTGCGAACCCATCTATGCTACCAGTTCAGGCTCACGTACCCCGTGGTGGTGTTGCATCGACTCAGAGAAGGCTGTTTGTTATCCTAGAGCAAGCTTGCTTGGAGGCATACAGAGTTTCAAGTGGAGGAAAAGGCAAAGGCGGCAGGGAGGGCGATGTCAAATACACTCTTCTGAACTGCGATGACCATCAAGGCATCCTCGCAAAGACTGGCAGAGATATCGCGGATGCTCGTCCCGATATTACGCACCAGGTGCGCACTACCGGAAAATGACGCGTGACTCCTTGATACTAAGTTTGCTTCTCAGTGCCTATTGACGCTCTTGGATTCGCCTCTAAACAAGGCGGGTCTGCTGCAGGTGTACATCCACACCACAAAAGGGGTACTCATTGAGGTTAATCCTCATGTAAGAATTCCTCGTACCTTTAAACGATTCAGCGGATTGATGGGTAAGTTACCCTTGTTCATCCTGTTCTCGTCACTCATTTTTTTTGAAGTTCAACTTCTTCATAAGTTGTCTATTCGCGGTGTCAATGGCCCAGAGAAGCTGCTCAAAGTAATCAAGGTATGTTCTGCATTCTCTCCGACCTGCAATCATTGCTTGACCTTGTGCTTCAGAACCCCGTGTCCGACCACCTCCCTGTCAATACTATGAAACTCAGTCAGTCAGTTCATGCTTCCCGTAGATGCCCACTCACCCTGGTCCCTTATCTAGCCCTTTCTGGTGATGCTCCCATTGTCAGACTCTCCCGTTTCCTTCCGACTCTTCCGGAAACGCATTCAATTGCTGTCTTTGTGGGCGCGATGGCTCGAGGCCGTGATGACTTCGCCGATCATATTGTAGACCAAAAGATCAGTATCAGTGACTATCCTCTATCCGCGTCCGTTGCTTGTGGCAAGGTGAGTGCTTGCGGCAATATATTGAACTGAATTCTCATCTTCTGGTAGTTATGTTGTGGTCTAGAAGAACTCTGGGACATCGTCTGATGTCCTCATCTCTTATATCTCTCGATATTAAAAATTGAAAAACTATCGATATGTTGTATCATATTGGCTGTCAGGTTGGTTGTACCTTAGAAAGCATTCCGCCCTTTTCATTCCTTTGCATACTACTTTCTGCCGCATTCCTCACACACACAGTAGCATTTCAACCTGCGTCGCTCCGTAAATTTATCCGCTGAGCCGCATCGTGTACTACTAGTAGATGGATTACCCCCAAGCCCCCTCGCATTAGGACACGACTCAACTCGTGTCTCTGGGCTCTGGAAATAATGATGCGATTCCTGCTAGATTTGTGATATTCTGGCTTTTGTTCCTTGTATGTCATTGAGGCTGTGGAATTCTGGTGTAATTGGAGCGCAGGCGCCAGCCACCGTAATAGTGAAGGCTGTTGCTGTACTGTGATCCCGATTCTTTTAAGTTTCAACGCCTGCATTTAAGCTTCACCCTTGACCATGTCTACACTTGAACAAGCCAGCGCCAGTCCGATGCCAAACGGTATTACTGATCCCAACTTTCGTCCTCTACCAGGGCGGGTTGGAAACCTTAACGTCCCGCAACAACATGCCCTTCAGACCTTGAAGAATCAGCTCCACGACGAAGGCCATTTCGTCGAAAAGAGAATGGATGATCCAATGCTGCTACGGTATGTCCCACTTCTCGATCCGGGAGTCCATCGATGCATTCTGTGTCGCAGACCCGCGATTTATGTCCGATAGGTCTTGTGAGGCGTGTGTTGACCCAGTCTGTAGATTTCTGAGGGCACGCAAATTTGATGTCCCGAAGGCAAAGGCGATGTTACTAGCTGCTGAGCAGTGGAGGCAGGATATGAAGGTAGACGACATCGTGCAGTACGTCGCTTGCCTTTGCCTTGTGCCAATTAACCTGATCTCGCCTAACGCAGGAACTTTGATTTCACCGAGAAAGAGCAGGTCGATCAATACTATCCTCAGTACTACCATAAAATAGACAAGGTAGCTGTCATATGCTTGAAACGCGTTCTTTCACTAACCGCTGTGTTGCAGGATGGCAGACCGATATACTTTGAGCGACTCGGCAAGCTCAATGTCTCAGCACTCTACGGCATCACGACAAAGGAACGGTTGCTCCAGCGTCTCATCCTTGAGTACGAGCGATTTCTCACAGATCGTCTCCCAGCATGCTCTGCAGCTGTTGGTCACCCCGTCGAGACGGTCTGCACCATCCTTGACCTGAAAGGCGTTTCCGTCTCTTCCTTTTACCAAGTCAGAGACTACGTGAACGAGGCTTCAAAGATCGGACAGGACCGGTATCCGGAATGCATGGGCAAATTTTACATCATCAATGCACCTTGGGGCTTCTCTGCCGTGTGGTCGTTGATCAAACCTTGGCTGGATGAAGTGACTGTGTCGAAGATAGAAATTCTTGGGAGTTCATACCAACAGAAGTTATTGCAGGACATCCGTGCAGAGGATCTTCCTGCAGATCTGGGTGGCAAGTGCAGATGTGCAGGCGGGTGCTCGCTGAGCGACGCAGGACCGTGGAACCCGGATGAGAAGACAGAAGATGGTGTTGCATAGAGATAGATATCCTAATAGCAGCTGGTGGGCATGCTCAGGCGGCAATCTACGCATACAACGTACTTAATGGATTATCGTTTCAGCATTCAATGATTATCATTCATCGACAAAGTCCGGGGTATATAGACATTATGGCTTGGAGATATGTATTAAAGGGCATATGGAGCGAAGGAGGCTAAGTGACAAGATGTCACCACTACTTGATTTTACAGAAGTCTGTCCCTTCACATGGGGAGCCGATTGTGTGCCTGAAAAAATTGAATGAGTAGGGCACGACAGGATGGAATGTCTTGTTTTTACTTGGATTTGATGTGCTGCCTGACACCGTCCAACATGAAACTCCGTGAGCCATTGCAGTGTTTGCAGCGATAGTTTTTTGTCGGCTTTTGGGGTGGGGTAACAAAGAACTTTGTTCCTAGTGGCGGTAGCTCGACAGGGGCCATGTCATAGCCAAAGTCGACCCCTTGGGTCGGAGCGGTGATTCCATGCCTACCAGAGGTGTCAGTAAGGTGGGTGAAACAGAAGAGGTGATGGTTTACCATCGCATATGATCAATGACGGCAGCCTTGTTAACTGGTTTTATGTGGTGCTTATCGCACTTGTTACAGCACCACACTAGATCAGTAGCTCTGGGAAATTCGGGAGGACACGAGCCATGGATCACTTTAAGTTGCACAGCACTCAAGAGCTCCCAGCGAGGCTCTGCGTGCGATTCCTCGACATGATGGATGACCTAGAGTCACAGTGCAGTATAATTATTGAACTCAAACAGACACAAACACAGGAACGAACACTCCGACGCCAGTCCATCGCCATCCGGTAAGTTCCTCTGTTCTCTGGCTTGGGTGGACAGTTGGAGCAAAAAAAGTAACATTGGAGTTGATCCATTGTGGTCGCGGTCGTGGTTTTGGCATCAAGGCCGACTAAGCTTAACAAAGAGCTTGCAGCAGCAATCCCAGATTGAGAGATCGAAAATGTGCAAGCAAATGTCGCCATCCCTGTGTAATATACGCGAGAAGGGCATTTGTGATACTGCACTTTGTCCCATGTGATCAGGGGGGTGCGCGAGGTAGTGCACCGGAAAATAGAAGTGGCTAGTTGCAGTAAGGTCTCGTCAGGGGCATTGATACCCTGATTTTGTCGCGCCAGGGTATCATGCGATACACCAGTGGAGGGGCCAAGGAGTTGTGTTAGTGCGAGCTTCGTCTGATTGATATACCCAGTGCAAAATTCGGGGAATTTGTCGGCAAAAGCACGACAAGCATTGATCTCGCTTTCTCGTTCCACAGTGGGTGGACTGTTGATAAAGTCCGCGACATCACAAAGCTTCAAGAAGGATTCGGAAGGAGGAACAAGAGCCTTTCGCAACTGCTGCACGTAGTCGCTATACATCTGCAGCAGGCGCAGTTTCCGGCGAGACGATGCGTCTCTTTGTTCCTCGAGACGCCGCTCTTCCTTCACTTCAGAAAGGTCACGCTCAATTCTTGGGAGTAAACGCTTCCACCCTGGGAACTGATGCAGTAAGAGGATAATTCTTTACAATGATGGTAGAAGCACTGACGTGCATCGGTAATTTCCTTATTCACGGCATATGCACGATGACAGAACATGCGCGCCACATCATTAGCATCGTGGCCGAGGAGGACTAATCTAGCTTTAATCCTGGGAGAGAATCAAGACGTGATGAGATGACGAGTCAATGGCATATACTTACAGCTCTTTATTTTGGTGACGAAGCCTGGTGGCTGCCAATAGATGACGTTTGCGGTCCTCATCAACCCAAGTATCACAGACCACAGCATGCTTCGAGGGTTGTCAGATCTGAGAAAACCACTTGCAGAAATCTTACATCAACAACAGAATCAACATATCTCTTGCGTGATTGCTTGAAGTCTTCCAACCTTTTCTTGGCACCTGATTTGAACATGTGCACATCCTTCTGGTACATGCCTAACTGAACTGCCATTTTCGGTACGTCGTCTGACCAAAAAAACTTGCTTCCGCTGGCGTGACCATGAGCCCATCCACCGACTACTGAGGATGATCAGATACTGACAAGTCACAGTAAGAGTGCACCCACTGTTAGTGAATGGTATTAAATCCATGATGATCGGATCGAGGTCGGGAAATTTCGATGAAAAGTTGGGCTTATAGACCAGGCTTGACGAATCGTTAGGCACATAAGGGCATAGTCATAAAGTAACGCTCACTTTTTCTTGAGGCACGAGGTACATACTCTGCGCATGATACCGAAGTCTATTCTCGTAATTCCCTTGGTGCCACACACCTGAGGTTGTGATCATGAAAGTGCAAAATGTGAGAACGGAGAGTTTACATACACGACACCGAGAACCACCGAATAACAGGTCGGCCCATTTGACCTCAGACATGCCAGGCATGCAGTCGGGAACACCGCCACGATTGACGCGGGCAGATTTCCAGACCGAGACTGCATTGTTAGATAAGAGAACCGCCCGGAAAGCTTTGCTGGTGCGCGACAGATATAAAAGATCTGCCGGTTCCAAAAGGCCGAAGATCTGGTGGAGAGTGCAGGTCAGATAACACGTAAGGCCCATGCTCATTGCTCATCAACTAACCTCGAGAAGAATGTCAATCGGCATAGTGACAATGAGACTAAGCGTTGTCTTTTTTCTGCCAGAGCCTTTTGTTACTGGTGCTATACCGGTGTCGAGTGCTTTTGTTGCCCTGGCGCGCTTTTTTGCGGGCTGTTCCTCTGAAAGCAAAAATTAGCCTTGAATACCTTGGAGAAATAAAAATAGCAATTACTATATGTCTCTCCGCCATATTCACTACCGCTTGATTCACTGAATGCCTCCTCCAGGCTGCTATACTCACTACCACCAGTACTGTCTTCCAGGTCCGTTAAAGGGGAGTCATAGTCATCGACCATATCATCATCGCCGTCTAGAGACATCCAGTCATCGACAATGATAGGCCTACTAGTGCCGCCAGACACACCCATGCGTGCTGAACTAGCAGTACTGTAGACTCAGAGGAGCCTGTAACTAGAGCAGCGTAAAGCGAAATTGAAACATTTATATACTTATGTATATTGGTTCACCGGCCCGTTGGCTTGGCAAAAGTCCAACTATTAATATTGATCCCGAAGGTGACGAGATGTCAGATATCTACGGGAGCTTGAAAAGGTCAAACAGACTCGACGGCCAGAATGCTATGGTCAGTATATAATAATATATGTTCGAAAGTGTGCCTGCAAATTATGTGGTGGATACATACTAAGTACCACAACAATATTACAGTGTGTTGCATGCAATACGCCTCGCTACCTTTACCAGGACTTTTGCATCCAAATGCGGTCAGGCGCGCTTGAATTTAATTTAGCTGTAAAAGCCCCGGTAAAGGCAGCGAGGCGAGGCTGAGTTTTTCATTGTTCAAGAACTCGTACTGCAGTTTCATATGCAACATACTGTACATGTAATGCCCGAAGGGTCTGCCTCAGCGGCTCTTTGGCCCATCTGAAAACCAAAAATCCAGAAACGAGCCTTTGAGGCACTTTCTGGGAACCAAACATAGTTAGGGTCCGCTCGTGAGTCGTTATTGCAATCAAGTCGACTCGCCGCCGATCTGCAAAACCACTGAAATGAACGAAGCGCTTAACTTAAGCGTGTTACGAAAACTTACGAATGCTTACAACTTCAGTGTAATCGGTGGAAATGCCTTTCTGTGTAGTCGTTCTGCAACAAACATTCGACATATGTCTCTAAGTAGTTTTACAATCTAATACGTTTCTCGCGGGTTTTTTGTGGTCGCAGAACTGTTATTGTAAGGAGCCGGCGAGCTAGTTGACTTGATTGCAATAACAACTCACGAGCCGACCCTAACTATATTTGGTTCCTAGAAAGTGCCTCAAAGGCTCTTTGGGTTTTCAGATGGGCCTGGAGATCAACAGGGAAAATTGTACGCAAAAGGGATTGCCTATTGACCAGGGCATATTATAGGAACAGCATTGAAGAATAAACGGGTTGGGTACTAATGCCTGGCATTAAATCCAGACACGCGCGGTGACTGGCAGTCCCAAAATGTTATCTGAACCTCACGGCCACACAAATGCGGAGAGCAGCAGGAACATATTTCCTCTGCATCGACACACAGGACAGCATAGATAATATAAATAGTTTATCGTCGTGATGCTGTCCCTTATATTTACACAACCTCAACAGGGCTAGCTTCCTCCATCCTGACCCATAGCCCGTCCTATACATGACGTGAGTCACCGGACAGAGAACCAAAGTTGAGGACTTACATGTGCATAGATGGTAAGGTGGCTTTTGATGATGACCTTTTCGATGGCCTTGCGGCCAGAACCCTTCGCCCACTCCGTAGGCGGAAGAGTCTGGACATCGGTGGCCAAGGAGACCGAAGAGAACTGCTGCAGAAGTCGGACGAGGAAGAAAGACGTCTCGTTGTAGGCGAACTGGAGAAAAATGTGAGCATGGATATTGTGAGAGAGCAGTCTGCGGACCTGTTGCCCAAGACAAATCCTGGGGCCTGCATTGAAAGGCACGAAGATGAAAGGGTTAGGAGTACAATATTTCCGGAGACGGTCATCAAGGAACCGATCTGGGTCAAATTCTTGAGCTGGCCGAGAAAAGTGTGAGCAAATATTTGTTCCAACGAAGTAGTCAATAGATCGTCGTGCTCACCATCTGGTCCCCATAAGTCTGTTCGTCGGTGCATCAGGAATACAGAGTAAGGGGTCCTAAGATATCCATCGTCAGTTGAACAAACAGCCCGTTTCTTGATGTAATCACCTTGTATTTGGAGGGATGTAGATCGGTTTCCCACCATTGATTCCCGGCCAGACCGTTGGTTCTGTACTGGTCCTAATCCATAATGAGCACAGAGACGCATGCATGGGTAGAGCAGCATTTACCTGACATTGAATGGCCTGATAAAATTAAAGAAATTCAATGAGATCGAGTACAACAAATTTAAAGTGAGCGAACTCGATACTCACACAGGCGGGTAGAGCCGAAGCGTCTCTGAAATTCTCGTATCACTTCAAAAGCAGGTTGCTTTCAAGTAGGACTCACCATTAATGACTGCTCTTAAATATTTCATATCTCGCATATCATCGTAGGTTGGTCTCCTTGAGCTACCCACTTTGCTAAGAATCTCCTCACGAAGACGGCGAAGGACATCGGGATGCTGTGCGAGCATATAGATGGCAAAAGTCATGGTAGCTGCAGTCTGGAAAGAACGGTCTTAGCACCCTGAGAGTGACAGTCCGAAGAAGGGCGTACAGTATCACGTCCAGCAATCATGATGTTAAGAATTTCGTCCCTGATGACGATGGGATCTAGAAGGAAACTGTCATTTTGAATGCCGCGTTAACACTTGCGCCGCATACCTTCTGTGTAATTCACCAAGTGATCAAGTAGCGTTTCGCCTTCTTTGACGTCCCTATCTTTTGCGTCGGCCTTTTCGTCAACATTTTCCTTGAGCATTTTGTTCTTTTCTAACGCCTCCTTGAGGATGGGGTCGATGAACTTGAAACAAACATCCATGTGCTTCTTAACACGATCAGTCCAGAATTCAGACAAGCGCCACGCTGAGCCAAACCGGCCGCGGTAGGCGGTAGCAATCTGAGCATCACTAAATGCATGCGCAAACTTGTTGGCTGGGTGATTCTCAAACGCGATGTCTTTAGAACGGGGAGATGACGATGGGTAGACCAGGCCGGCCGAAAGAGAACAGACGTCTTTTCCGAAGAGAAACTCTGTCGCAGAGTCTAAGGTGAAACGAGAGACCATGTCCTGAGATGATGTCAGTAAGAAAAAGCATATGATAGTCATCATAGATTTACCTGGAAATCCACGGGGTAGCCCTCTCTGAGTCTAATCTTCAGTTGGCTAATTGCGTCTTCCGCGTGCTTGTCAAATATATCAAAATGACTGATCCGGTCTTTGCTGAAGAACGGGCGTGTCATCGAGCGGTGGAATCTGTAGTCACTCGATTAAGCCTGTCAACAATGAACGGAAATAGATGAGACGTACTTCCAAACATCCCCTAGAATATACAGTAAACTATATTGTCACGATGGAATACTGGAAATACACTCACCATCGGAATTGAACACTCCGGTGCCAAGGAGGGAGTGGACTTGGTCCCAAAACATAGGTCCTGTTGGTTGAAAAAGTTATTCCATCAAATCGGGACAGTACTCCGCACATCAAATCGCCGACCTTTTGCAAACGATGTGAACTTTGATGCTAGAATTGCCTGTTACGCATGAGTATCTGGGATTATAACACTCCCACGAGCTGCTTACCTTTGTATATTCTGGTTCGGCAGTGAAGATCTGTTGATCGCGACAGATCAACAATGAAAGTCAGGGTGTGAAAGAATGTACTTGCCCTATTTTCAAAGAGGACTCGCATGTTAAATGTATGTCCAAGAGTGTTACACTGCTCTTCCATTAAGTCCCCTACGATCATAAGTATCAATAGGGGAAAGTGAAGTTGTTGAGTAACATACCCATGTATCCAATCTTGAAATCTTGTACCAATGCTGCGAGGATATCCAGACTGCCAGGCCATCTACTGGGAAACTTGGGTGCGAGGACAGCACCATGCAGGGCAGCCTGACGCCTATCGCGATAATTTGCTGCGATCACGTTGCAAGTAAAGAGAGCAGGAAACGATAACACATATACAGGAATCTGTGACCATCCTGGCAAGGATACACCAAATGCAAAGTCGCAGATGCGATTTAGACCATATACTATCGCGGGTGGTAATAGGAGCTGCGGCAAGCAACTGATGAGGTAGACGATCCCGGGTGGCAATTCCATTATTATGTGGTGTGCGTTTGATCTGAAAGGTGAAGCCAACTTTATAGTAGGAGCTGGTAGAATCACATGAACTGTTTTTGTATGTGATTCCGGTGCAAGAAAGATTGAATTGGCCTCATTGTCACACCGCTGAGCACTGGCCGCCGCCAAGTGCATGTGTGAGGAGATTACAAATTCCGCTCCGAAGGGTGTCACAGGATGTCACAAGGCGTCACCCGCCGGCACGATCATTTAGTTTCAAACTCCGCGATCTGTTGTAAAATTTTAAATGATACACGGTTACTATTCTGAAGGTACAAGAAATAGTTTATAGAGAGAGGTGGGTCCGTAGGGAGTTCCTGTACATGTGGTGATAGACATGTGGACAAGTAGTAGTAGCAGCCGCATCAGGTACATACATAAATTAATAATCCGGATATGATTTCACCGAAGCCAAGCCGAAGTGAGCTTAAAACGCTCACTGCGCTAAAGGCCGCCTGCAGCAGGTCTGGTTGGTGGTGGTTAAAGTTTACCAGTTCCGTCGGACAAATTTCATTGATCGCCGATCCCCGCAAACGCTGCGGCGCAGTATGTATGTAAATTGCTTAGAGTCCTGTTAGCTAACTTTTTTTTTGAGATCAGTATTTATTGTGCTAACTAGAACGTCTGCACCTCCGTGGGCGGCGGGGGCGCCACGCGGTGCAACCAGCCAATGACAGGAAACCTGCAAGACGCGGAGAGTGTTTAATGGTGGTGGTGTTTGTCACTTGCAGGTATACCGACAGGTTTGTTTCTTCAAAGCTTGATAGTTAACGTAGTGAATCACGATGTGGGACTACAACTTCACCGACACACAGCCCATACTCAGGCTGGCACCGGTTGATCTGATCTCACTCGAGATGAAAACTGTCAGGGGTACTCAGCATTACGGTATAACGTGCTCCGTCTGGACGAAATTACATTAACCATTGCGCAATCACGGCTAATTGAATGTCCCGTTAGTTCAACAACCCATTTGGAGAGGAGCTGAACTAGTCAGTGGTCACCTTCCTCGCGAACAGGAAGGCTCCGAATTAAGCGTCGGCGGCGATTGTGTTCGACGTACTGTCTACTGCCGGTAGGAACCTGCGGCCACCTGTGGCGAAGGACTGTATGTAACAATACCACTATTGACGTACCGGAGGAAAGAGGTACAGTTATCCTTTATGTCATCGCTGCACATTGTCAATTTTCACGAAACTTTTGTTAGTGACCCATCTGTTTGGTCGTGCAGATATTCTCTGTGAAACCGTGTCGCCAGGACTTCCAGGAATGTACGATAACTACCTGGGCATATCTGTCGTCAGGAGTCTCGTGTATGGTCACAACCATGAATCAGTTTGAAAAACGGCGATGAATTATTGTACACAGGACCATCCGTCGATCCATCGCCTCAACTCACAAATACAAAGTGAAGTAGCGACATCAGTGCAGGCCAGGTGGATTTGCAAACTCTCCCTGCTTCTACTAAACATAATTCAATCGTGACTAGCCACAAGCTTTTCTTTTCTGAAAAATGCGTTGAGCAAATGACAACTAGAGCAAATAATATCGCCGAATCGACTCATAGCTCAGTAACAAGAATTGCAAGACATACTTTTTTCATTACAGGATTTGCCTGGTCGAAGCTGCGTCCGTTGTTCTGGTACATCATCGCTCTCCCGGAAATCTGAGCAGGACCGAAGTCGGGGAAAAGCGCATAATCTACAATATAGTTTGCTGGCACTTGAATGATCCTGAATGAACTGGCACCAGTGAATCTACATTGAAAACCTATAGCTACACATGTGGGAGATCATGATGAACCCACGCCTGGTCAAGTACCCCGGCTAACAGAGTTTAATTCCCGTTCACTGCGCCGAATACGCCGACACATTTTGCCAGTAGCTATGTGCGTTTAGCTCAGCACTATGTTCGCATAGCAAATATGGTATAGTACTCACGCGCAACGCTCGAGTAAGGCCATGTCAGTCTTGGAAGTGTACACGCTCGGTACTCCTTCAGAAGTCTTGTTGAAGATCATCTCTGTGAAACCTTGATGCCATGTCTTCCAGGAAGGTGTGATATCTCCTGAGGCGTATCTGTGGTCAGGAGTTTCAAACATGGCCATGGCCATGAAAGAATTCGAAAACGAAGTGATGAACTGAGAATTATTGTATAAAGGACCGTCCCTGAACAGTATCCATCAGAGTAGGTAGTGACCTTTCACACCAGCTTACAAATATGAAGTGAAGTACTCTCCAACATCAATTCCATGCAGGCCGGGTGGAATTGCAAACTCGCCCTGCTTCTGTTAAGCACACGCAATTGAGACTTACATTGAGCTTACCTTCCACGATTGTTCTCCGAAAGCGTCGAGCATATAATAAGTAGGGCAGACGAACATTGCTAAACCCACTCATGAAATGAGGAGCAGGAGCGAATTCCCCTAAGGACATACGCACATTCACCCATCACAAGATTTGCCTGGTCGACGTTGGTTCCCATGTTCTGGTACATCGTCGCTGCTCCAGTAATCTGAGTAGGTCCAAAGTTCGGGTAAATCGTCCTGATAAAATCTGCAGCATCCAATGTCGTTGATTGGTCCACAAGAATATTCCCCTCATGCGTATTCACTACTGCAAGAAGGTAGTCCTAAAAGTAAGGGTATGAGTGTTGCTCTGAGATGGCTTTTTTCATGGGCCTTACACCATTCAAACGGCCCTTGCTGAGTGTTACGGTGGGTCTTTCCACGATGAAAGTCCCATCCACAACAGGGACGAATGTGAGCATGCCATAGAAGCCCTCGAGGTTGATGTTAGAGTTCAAGGTTTGCAGCGTATTTACATCTGCAGCGCGCACGCAAGAGAGGCTATCCGAACTTGACCCACAGCTGTGAATTGAGGGTATTAGCTCGGCAACGGCCAGATATTGACCATGAGAGGACTCGCTTTGTTCCGTTCACGACCATACTGTACAGTATCTGGGAGTGGTATTCAGGTCAACGCAGACGTTGATCTCATAGACAAAATCACCTCCGGAATACGGTCATTATAGTTGTATTGTGACGCCAAAAACGTGGAACTCGTCATGACGGCTCTGAAGAGGGGTGGTTGCGTGTTGCCTCCGTGAGCAACAACATGCTGTATCACCGAACCGGCGCCTGAAAAGATGAGTAGGAAGCAAGGCTAATCGTGACAAGAGTACATAGCACGGCTCACCAGCAGACTGTCCCCAAATCGTGACCTTCGCAGGGTCGCCACCGAAGTGACTTATCTATCCCAGGTATGCTTCCTATCAGCTGAAATACAAAACACGCAAGTAGAGATCTTTACTTACGTATGCTTGTACCCACTGAAAAGCGTAATTTTGGTCAACTTGAGATTGAGGTTCAGCCAAAGTCTGAAGTACTGTCAAAACTTGACGAGCACGTACGTAGTCCAGCGTTGGGCGTACCCCCTTCTTTGACGGCTTCTCCAGCAAGAAAACCTAGCTGGCAGTGGGTACATTTGAATACTAGAAAAAGTCGCAAGACATACCGAATAAGCCGAGGCGGTACTGGAGCACAACAGTGATGACACCATAGTTCGACTCCACGATTAGATCTGCACCATTGTATAAACTCGCAGCTCCTGAAATATACCTACAACAATATCAATTATATTAACAGTGAATCATTTCACACGCTGCTTACCCTCCTCCGTGAATGTACACGACTACTGGGAGCCCACCCGACGGAGTAGCCACAACCACACTTCCAGGAGTGTATACGCTACCGGATGCAGCCAAATCGTGAGTTTCAGTGAGCGCTCTAAGATAGGGCTTACTTCAAAAATAAGCAATCTTCCGACTGACTGACAGTCCTCTTGCTTAAAGAGATACTTTCGAAAGGATTTGTCGAGGCGTTGCCCAGGGGCGCTTGATAACATTCATTTGGTTGCGTGAGAGCTGGTTGAACGCCTGACATGGTCGGTGGAGGCTGCGGAGCTGCCCATCTCAAGTTGCCTGAGTGCTTAGTGTGTGGGTAGACATTGTATACACTACACAAAACTGGACGCACCAAGCGGAGGAGCTGCGTACCGTATTCCAAGGAAGCTGGTGGTATTTGTGGTTGTGTCCACCGAACCTTGGTACTGAGCATAACCCAAGTCAATGATGGGCGCATTCGCGGTGACCAATACTCCCAACGCAAGAAAAATCTGCGAAACGGCCAGTAGGTTAGCTTTGATCGACATTTTCAATCCCTTAGATCGCGGAGTAAGGTACCACGCCGACCAGTGTATGGAATTGCGGGACCACACTATATACCTTTCGTGTGAGGGGGTCCGAGACGACCTTGCCTACTCTCTGTGACAGGTTGATCACAGGACATGATGACCCTCTGGTCCCTAAGACTGACAGTTGAACAGTTGAGGACGTGCGTTACGTAGAACTTGACGAAAGAACAGATACCGACAGTTAAACTGTAACGTTAGAGGCACTGTTTCAAATTTCACGATGGAGCCACAACTACATCATTGAGACCGTTCCGCATTAGTATTGAGCATATGCCTCACTCAAGAGAAAAGGTTCTACCTAATAGTATTCCACCGCCATTCGCGGCACATGGTGCCTTCGCGGGGAGAAAGCGGTGAGTCGTCGACAGCTTGCAAATAGACTTCCATCGCAGTACACTCGGACAATTCGGCAGGAAATCCCCGTAAGCAATAAAAATGCAGCCTGGAAATGAACTTTAGCGGTTGCATTTAGAATGACATGGAAACAGTGAATCCACATCGCCGAAATTGCATTTCCCAACCATGCAATTTTGACGAAGTAGATGCCCGTGTGCAGTGAAGACTTATAGCCACACATTTGAAAGAGTTACGGTAAACAGCAGGGTCATTTGTCCTCCCAACTCTTTTCACGGTAGGCCACGTCTGACCACCAGCTAGAGCCAACAAGGGAGAATGACGGAATTGCCAGTCGGTGATGTTGCCTAGGTAAAGATGCTCGTAAGTCGTAAGAAGCTGCCCTAGTACTGTGGTTCCACCCGCAGGGCTGCTTTAACAGGTGTTGTGTCAAAAGAACACTCTGAGAGCCATCCTGTGCACGCGACAGCTTTCGCGAGACTCGCTTGGAATCTTGACAAATGACGTTTGATGAAAAAAGGTCTTAGCTAGGCCGAGGCACCACTTTGAGTACCTGTTACATACATGATAAGTTGTTTTATTGTGTTTGTTCGCATTAGGCGGCGTGCCAGAGTGCAGCAAAAATCATAGATCGTGATATCCACTTTGACAAAGAAAGAAGTCGTAAAACTAATGGAAAATTTGAAGAGTAAATTGTAACATCCAGGCTTAACGTATGTGAGTGCGTCTCAAGGTCGTAGAAAATCCAAAGCAATGTCATTCTAGTACAGCGGAAACACGATTCCTTTTCACTGCTTCTTTGATCATGTTTAGAAGCACTCTGTGATAGCATTGAATGGGACATTGAGATCGAGAGGTAGTAATATGACAAGAAATACGCACTGCGATGGACGATACCAGGACCGGATTCGTCATATTCCTGCTTTGAACACCACAGGTTCTGGAAAGTGGATAGGGAAGCCAAAATGGAACCACCGATCCAGACGGAGTATTTCCGCTCAGGCGGAGCGACGATCTTGACCTAAAAACGATGATAAATAAAAATTGGGTCTCACGTCCTAAAGTCTGGCACGAACCTTCATGCTTGATGGCGAGAGCGAGGTTAATTCCTTCTGCATACGATCGGCGATACCAGGGAACATTGTAGTACCACCCGACATCACGACGTTACCATACAAGTCACGACGGATATCAAGATCGCACTTGAAGATCGAGTTGTACCTAGAAGGGGAAACAAATCGGACAAAGTTCCTGGTAATGAATATGTTTGCTTACGTCGTCTCATGAATACCCGCAGATTCGAGACCAAGGAATGCAGGCTGGAAGAGAGCTTCAGGTGCACGGAATCTTTGACGATTATATGAGATGTGATGATCAATGATCGACAGAGGACCATCTTACCGCTCGTTACCGATAGTGATAACCTGGCCATCAGGAAGTTCGTAGTTCTTCTCGAGGGCTGATGACTGTGCAGCAGTTTGCATCTCCTGCTCAAAGTCGAGGGCGACGTAGCACAGCTTCTCCTTGATGTCGCGGACGATTTCACGTTCGGCGGTCGTCGTGAAAGAGTAACCACGCTCGATTAGGTTCTTGATGAGATAATCGGTAAGATCACGACCAGCAAGATCGAGACGGAGGATGGCGTGTGGAAGAGAGAAACCTTCGTAAATAGGCACAGTGTGGGTGACACCATCACCAGAGTCCATGACAATACCAGTGGTACGACCGGAAGCGTACAGTGATAAGACAGCCTGGATTGAGACATAGAATGCAGGTGCATTGAATGTCTCGAACATGATTTGGGTCATCTTTTCACGATTAGCTTTAGGGTTGAGAGGAGCCTCGGTGAGCAAGACAGGGTGCTCTTCCGGGGCTACACGAAGCTCGTTGTAGAAAGTGTGATGCCAGATCTTCTCCATGTCATCCCAGTTCGTAACGATACCGTGCTCGATGGGGTACTTGAGCGTCAAGATACCACGCTTGGATTGAGCCTCATCACTGGGTAGATGTAAGTTGAGAGCGACTACAACCGCGGCGAAGCGTACCCGACGTAAGAGTCTTTCTGTCCCATACCAACCATGACACCTTGGTGGCGCGGACGACCAACGATGGAGCTGTGCAATTCCTGTGAGTATCCCGAATGGTGAAACAAAACACGAAACGTACGGGAAGACGGCACGAGGAGCATCGTCACCTAAAGAATGCAATCAGTTGTGTCCTTATAACACCATGAATCGTGTTGAATCACCAGCAACTGCGAGAAGGGTTATCAGAGAGGGTAATAGATTAGATCGAGGATAACTTACAGCCAGCTTTGCACATGCCGGAACCATTGTCAATAACCTGACAAGTTTGATCATGAGCTTGCTAGACGGTGTGAACGACGGCGATAAGAATTGAACTTACGAGGGCAGCTACTTCTTCTTCCATGGTGAATTATTTGTTGTTTAAGGATGGTATTGATGGTCGTTGAAGATCAAGCCTAAGTTGTGCGTGTTATTTGAATAGTTCTTTTCAGAAAGCGCAGTCGCGCAGCCGCAAAACTTCGCAGGGCTATGCAAAAGCTATGGTCACATCACCAGCTTAAGCCTGTGCCGTAGTCACAAGTCATCCAAATTTTTATGCTGCGTGTTCACGGGCGTGGGTCAGTGACCACGAAAATCGAATCTTAATACGCTAAGTCAAGTGTGAACTCTTCCGTGTATTGAGTTGACAAAATTGTCAGCCTCTTATCCCCATCTGAAATCGGAAGGATGTACATCAAGGTCTGACTAGGACCAAGCTAAGCTGAGTCTTGACCGACTCTCGATTCCATTTATCATGGCACCCTCCAATGGCACCAATGCAGCTAGCTTCCCAGTCGCATCCACGTCCAGTCCTTCCCGCACGGCCCAGGTCAATCAAGGCTCATTTCCTGTCGCAAACATCATCATTCTTGCACTCTCTATAATTGGCATGAGTGCCCTCGTAATCTGCGTGTTTCTTCGGCACCGCTCATCAGCCAGGATTAAGCAAAACTCATCGAAGGTCAACAAAGACGAGCCAAGACTGTTCAACAGACTCTGGTCTCGTGCACTCTCGTTGTTCTCAAAGTCGCATCTTTGGCGTTCAAAAACCAAGTCAGCCACCAAGCACAAGCAGGGCGAGATGACTACTGTCAGCGCGTTGCATGCGACATGCACCTTCGTTGCTGTTGCACCATCAAAATTTCTCGCCCCTCCTGTCGTGATGCAGTTCAGAGTACCGGACACAGAGAAGTTTGTTGTGCTATGTTCAGCCTGTTGCCCCCTGTCGGCACACCATGCATGTGGCGATCCGAAGCCGTGGGTGAGTGCAGTCTATTCTTACAACACAACCGCAACTCGCACGACTTAGGTGCATAGTACTTTCGCCGGGATTCCACATCTACCCCAAGAGCAGCTTCCCGTGAACGATCAAATACCAAGTATTCCCGAGCGTCAGCTGCATAGCGTCGATATCCCGCCTTCCAGTCAGGATCGCTTACATACCATTGAAATACCCGACCTCTCTTTTGAAGACCAGCCTCGATCACCTTCTGCTCCACCAAAAGGGCCAAAGAGGATGCTTGCTCGAGAAGATCTCCCAGTCTTATTTGTAAAGACTCCCCCAAGATAACATGTCAGCAATCAGTTGTACGAGCCTTGCGATATTATCGTTTCGTTACTTTGCCCATACAGTATTATGAATTATGAGAGGATGTGACTCAAGCCTATCAATATTGTAAGTGTAAGGATCGCATATCCTTTACGCACCGATCACGCTTCAAAATGAAGGCCGGCAACATCTCGCGTCCGAATCCGTCCACGTGAACCGCTGATGAACACAACTCCTCGCATCCGGGTCACGCGGATACTCAGTTCCCTATCTTCCTCGTTCAATTTTCGTCTTATCATGTGCTACGAATCCTCATTCCGGCCTAGTCAAGTATTCGAATTTACGGTATACCGCTCATGTACACTCATACCTTGTAGACAGTGAATTCTACGTTGCAGATTTCCCGCTCCAAGCACAACCCAACGCCTCTCAGAAAGTCCCTACTTCTAAACGTTTTCAAACCTGTCTTCGTGTTATCATTAGCACGTCTCATACCCGCGTCGTTCCGCTCGGCAAGTACCAACTTACAATATACTACTACACAGCAGTCAGTTGGAGTCGGACGTATCCGTGCTAAATTAAGGGAAACCTATCAGAGGACCTTGATTTTACTCCCGCTCGCACACTCCTCGACAAGACATCAAAGTCCGGTAACTCTAGTATATATCATTACATACAACGCATTTGCTATGGGTCAGAAGGTCCCCGCTCATGAGCCCTCGATCCATGCATTGTGCCGTTTAAGCAATTCTTCAATGATGTCTTCCTCTATTTCTTTGGGATGGTTGGACGGTTGATGAGAATCAATTTCTATCCAGAATTCCGCATATTTTGGTTGAGATACGAGGACTCCGTCCGGTTTCTTTGTAGCGTCTGCCTGCGCCACGGGAGATATCAACACCACGCGGTACTTACGGTGATGGAGATCGTTTCCGATCACCACCTGGTGCCCATAACGCTCAAGCGCTTGTTGGGCTTTCGGTATCAAAATCGTCTCGTCTGTTTCGAGCTGGGAAAATATGTCGGTCAAATGACAGGGTAAAAATGAAGCGAGCATACCTTAAAGGAGACAATGAACCCTTCTGGATTCCATTCTGAGACAAGTGGCTTTAAGATCTTTGGCACTTGATCCATTTCTATGGACAGATTTCCCTTTCCAGATTGTATCTTGTGTTCCGACTGACCGTCGGTATTGTCAACATCGTTTGCCGAGACAGGGTGTGACCACTTACCAATCTCTGCTGCGGCAGGAAGAAATCACTGACAGCGGCAGCAAGATAATACATCGCCTTTCTTCCTAGGACGCTCATCTCTCTACTGACTGCGCGCAGTAGCCAGAGATATTCATTCACGGTAACAAACGATACCATATGTAGAGTTCCTTGGACATGCACTGCTTTGTATGCACGGAGCACAGAAAATAGTTTGGCGCGCTCAGCAGTGGTTACAGTGATTTGTGGTGTCGGTGCCGTGGGTGGAGGGTCATTTGAGTACGGGAATGCCGAGTCAATAGTCGAGGATGACGGCAATGCAGCGTCAATATCGAGAAAGTTTAGGAATGGGTTGGTCGAGTGGGAATAATGTCGGCTAAAGGGTTGCAGGCTGAACTGGCGATGCATGAATATGACAGCATAACCAGCTTTGAGGAAATATTCGGCAGACGTTGCACCTCGGGTACCTACATGATGGTTGGTAAAATATAACGAAAAGAAAAACAGCACGTACCAGCACTGAAATTATCAAGGAAGCGGACGCTGCACATTTAGTGGACATGAGGTCAGTGACCCTGTGCGGCTGGGGGTGGTAGCTCGTTCTTACACATTGAGCTCCAGCGGTACGGTGGTCCCTCCACTCTGGGTCGAGTTCAGGGTGCATGACGCGAGCACTTCTGATAATGACTCTCACCGTTACAAGGACGACGGATCGGTTAGCCTGTCGTTGCCGTTGGATAAACTCGTGAACGCCCTCTATGTCGGCGATGAGTGAAGGAGGTTGTGGTTGTGTTTCAAAGTACGATTCAGCAGAGAATGTCTGTGGTTCACGTGTTGTATTGGACATCCTGCGTGAATCAAGAGACCCTGCTTGCGATCTCACTGGCACAGCAAGTGATGATGCTGATGAAGGGACCGAGTAGCCAAACTAAGTATTGACCAATCACGGCATGACAAAGTTCTGACCTATCAATATATCAGCTACCATTCCGGCGAGCTACTACTTACTTAGCCAGTTACGGCTGTACTTCTTACTACATCAATGGTTTAAATCAACCAACCACATTCGACGTACATTTATCAATGCAGCAATGCAGCATAACAAAGTAATTGACTAATGTTGACTGACCCTTGCTTCTATCCCTCTACTAGTAGCAGCTCAAGGTGGCAGCTTCTCACAGTCAGGATTTCTTCGACATCCTTCTAGACACCGTCTTTTTCCTCCGTAGAAAGTTTGCAAACAACCACAGTGAATCGAGGTTTGATGCTTTTGGATAGCTGCTTGACTTTGAACACGATCCAGGCCGCTGCGTCTCGCCGCGACGGCTCTGACCTTTTGGAATATGTCGGATCATGGACACCTTAACCTCAATCCCTTGACTTTCCGACGCCACTACTTCATCCTCTCCTCTATCCTTAGGTTCACGTGAGTTACTAATGCTTCCAGTAAACTTGTATTAGGTTCTCCATGGCTCACTTCCTCAGTTGTTATAGACCAATTAGCCGAGCCCTGTGAAGTCAGGTCCAATCCATTATCATGGGCCTGGCTTATGAGGGCCTGAGGCCATGCCCAGCACATCATTAGTTATCTGAGGTACAGCGGCGGCTCGACTTCCAAAATTAACATCAACTTCACCATCTGCCTGTCTGCGGCGTGCATTTGGTACCGCAATCACACAGTCACTGCCATACCTACCAGCCAAGAACTGACCCTCCATTGGTGACGAGTCCTCGTTGATCGCTTCAGCCCGACTCTCACGATTCAATAATGGCACATCCTTCGGTCATCGCCGTCGCGCCTCAACTATCATCAAGGCTGCCGGCCATCTCCTTTCAAATTGTATGCAAAGATGCCTGAGCGCTTAGTGCACGGTCGGCACCGCCAAGGTCCCGACATGCCATGAGCACATAGTACATTACAGCGTGTGACCATCTCTGTCCGACGACGGGTGTTAGTCCGATACTCTCGCACAGATGGAGGGGCACTACCAGTCATCGGCGTTCTTCTTTTCCTGTGCATGAAGAGTTGATCCACGCTGTTGTGGCATCCTAACACCACCTTGGATCAGTTGGCTGTTTCGCCGTCTGAGTTATTTTGGACTGTGTCCGAGTCGTGATTTTGCGGTACGTCGTCATTCTTAGATGCATCGACAGATCGTTGCTAACTTCGGGAGCAGGACATGGGCGCTGAGCAACCATTTGCGGTGCAATCACACGCCGAAACAGTCGAAATGCACTGACTGCTTTGAACGGGAACACTTCGAAGCTGTCTACTGCTGCAAGATAAAAGCTGCGAGAGCATTATAATCTTATTTTACTTCCCACTACTTTCGCAAACGACAGTATCACCACCTATCGTGAATAATCGCGATGTTTATTGTTTTTCTAATTGTTTCTCTTATCTCAGCCATTGATGCTACATCTATAGCATCTCGCTCACAGTCCTACCCACTATCTCAGCCCGCTGTACATGGCCCCAGAACCAGAATAACCATAGGTAATAGAGTCATCGCTCCTGATGGCTTCGAGCGCTCGTGAGTCTATTATCACGGCACTCAAAGCTCATTTCTGATTTTTGACAGAGCAACTCTTGTTGATGGCACATTTCCTGGACCCTTGATTACAGCCCAGAAGGTGAACTTTTATTGTCCTCCCTGTCGGGCGCCATTGCTGACCTCACAATAGGGAGATCACTTTGACATTGAGGTGGTCAACAAGCTCAAGGACGACTCGATGTTTGAGCTTACCAGTGTCGTAAGCAGTGTCAAATTATCAATGTTGTTAAAATTAACTTTGTTTATGGCAGCACTGGCATGGTATCTCCCAGAATGGGACGAACTATGCCGATGGGACGGCCTTCGTCACACAATGCCCCATCACGCCGAACCACTCATTTCTATATTCTTTCTCCGCCTCGAACCAGGCAGGCACTTTCTGGTATCACAGTCATTATTCTGTTCAATATGCAAGTATCACTCCAACCTTGCATATGCAGTAGGGGGCTGACCTATTGAACAGTGTGATGGTCTCAGGGGATCACTGGTGATTTATGATCCTCAGGACCCTATGGCACACATGTACGACGTCGACGATGGTGAGCAAGAGATTGGTTTATATTAATCCTCTGACAATCATGTGTTGCCAGCAAGCACCGTGATCACACTTGCCGACTGGTGAGTTTTATGAACGCTGGTGGTTTGCCCGACTAAAGTAGTATCACTAGGTATCATACTGTAGCCCCCGCCTTGCGTGGCACAATAGTTGTTGCCCAGTCTATGCTCATCAATGGACACGGCCGCTATGCTGGCGGACCCAAGTCTGAGCTCGCTGTGATCAATGTCAGGCCGGGAAAGCGATATCGCTTGCGCTTAATTGAAATGTCATGCGACTCCAACGTTCTGTTCTCCGTTGATGGTCACAACTTAACTGTCATCGAAGCGGATGGACTACTGACAGAACCTCTGGTGGTAGATCAGCTCCAGATTTTTGCGGGTCAGCGCTACTCTGTGATTCTAGTAGCCGATCAACCAGTGGATAACTACTGGGTACGCAGTCTTCCTAACACAGCGAATGCGAGCTACGACGGAGGAATGAACTCTGCTATCCTACGCTACAGAGGCGCCCCACGGGCCGACCCGACTACGGTCAATACTACATCCACGAACCCATTGCAAGAGACCAATTTACATGCTCTGATCAATCCTGGTGCTCCCGGTATTCCAGAGTATGGGAAGGCAGATATCAACCTCAACCTCGAGATTTCCGTCACTGGTGTACAATTCTATGTCAATAATGTCACATTCACAAACCCCACTGTTCCTGTTCTCCTCCAAATTCTTAGTGGAGCTCGAGACCCTTCTCAGTTACTCCCAAACGGGAGTGTGTACGTTCTCGAGGCCAACAAAGTGGTAGAGTTGACGATGGCAATAACTGGTCCAGGTGGACCTGTACGTCTTTCCATTCATTCGATATTTATGTGACTGATATATATTGTACCAGCATCCCATACACCTTCATGGGGTAAGTTCGCCGTGACTTCAAAGGCATGTTTGGTTGTTACTGATGATTATTAGCATACATTCGATGTCGTACAGAGCGCTGGCAGCAATACCTTCAATTACGTGAACCCCGTTCGCCGCGATGTGGTCAGCGCTGGGAGTGCTGGACAACAGATGGTGATCCGATGGGTGACCGACAATTCTGGCCCCTGGTTCTTGCATTGGTATGACATCACTTTTATCGAGCTGTCAAGAAGGGTACTAACTCTGAACCAACAGTCACATTGACTGGCACCTTGATGGGTATGTGTGTAAAACTTCCCGTGAACGAAATGGCTAATCCTTCATATCCAGTGGTTTTGCTGTGGTAATGGCGGAAAGTCCCTCAGATACTAGCGCACATGTGACCCCCGTGCCATGTAGGTCATACGTCGACAATCCGTACTTCTATTGCTGAACTGCTTTACAGATGAATGGGATCGCCTATGTCCAATCTATGATAATCACCAGGGAATGCCTCCCACGATAGCTGAGGGAGGTTTAGATTTTAATTGAACAATAGCCGATAGACATGTGATAATTTTGTAAACCTTGGAAGGAATATATATAAGCACCAGATGCCGCCCGCGTTTGCGTCCACCACGCCATGCTGTGTTGTTTCTGTTCTTCTCTTCACGACTCTTTCCGTCCACCGCACATGTTTGATCAGGAAGATTCACTCATGGACAGTTCCTTGGAGAAGTTCCTCTGCACTGGTTTTAGCCCACCAGACCTTCCTTAATAGCGGGCGTCTCTGCCTGCTTACTTGTCTATCATCCATTTAAACGGACGGGTTCTGTTTTGTTGTCTTCAGAACTTCTGATGGCGTCTGACTCGACATGATCAAATTTGTTGTTTCTGTCTCTGTTATCTGGGCTTGTCCGTGCACCAGAAAACCTTCTATCGACAAAAATTAAGCAACGCTGTCTTTGACATGCGGAGAGGATGTAGGCCAACCAAGGGGTCAACCTTGGATGCTTCTAGTGGTTTGTGCGTGCAACCTTCAATTTAGGATTATCGAGAGGGAGCCAGGAGTGCAGAGATTTTATGCATTGGTGTTCGAATTTCTACATGTGCGACGGCATTCAACGTTACAACCTTGTCTGAAACTGGACTTTGTACTTGCATACATGTTCACCCTCCACCTTATTGTTAAACCAGAACTTCCCGCAGTACGGCCACGATCTTCTCCATTTCCGCAACGGTGTTATAGTGGACAAGTGAGATGCAGATGACCCCTCGTTCATGCCCAGCGTTGGGGGTAGATTATCAATAAGATAATGCGCATAAAAGTGGCCGCATTGAATTGAGAGCTGTGCAGCACCCATAATCGAATACAGTCACTGAGTGAGATTTTTGAAAGACTTATCCCTCGGGTGCAGAAGAATTCGAACGCTTGAAGCTTGAAGGATGATATAAGTGGAAAGCGCGAGTCGACTCGACTGGGCTCGTTGAGTACTCAAGCAGAAGACAATGCTGCAAATGAGTGGAGTACACAAGAAATCGACAAAAACATGAGAGTAGTGTACAAAAATGCGATAGCTGAAACGCAAAAATACTGGGGTCATTTTTACAACAGGATGAAAGAGGATCACATAGGTGAATATGTACCAGATGACAGCAGTACGACGTAGAACTACACACCTGTATGCATAAAAACCATCCTCCGCTCAAGCGGCACTTTCGTCTTCACGGCGTGTGTAGCACAGTTGAGTGCCAAGACCGCCTTGGTAGGGTCCAACACACCGACCTCCTTCGAATGGAATAAATATGTATAGAAAACTTCGATGACGTGCTTTGCAACAGCATCGTCAACCTCCCACAGCGTGCCAGCAACGCTCTTGAACCCTGAAAACTGGAGGCCAGCTGCGAGGTGAATGGCTTCGTCGGGCGTCTCTTCATCCCCGACAGTGGTATGACAGGCTGATAAGAATGCGAACTCGGCGTGCGGAATGTCTCTGTCCATGATATCGAGTAACGTCAGATGTTCGTCTCTCATGACGAAATGCGAATTGTAAGGCTGCGTAGGGTCCTGCTTGCCATGACAAGCGAGGTCCACCTAGGTGTTCTCTTCCAAACCTTCGAGTGCACCTGCTCGTGTGGCTGCATCACCAAAAATAGTGGTATGGTTGGCAGTCGCAGGGACGAGCTTATGGACAAGCTCGAGCTCGCTATCGACAGCCGAGAGTGCCTTGCCTTTCCCTGCACCCGGTTGACCCTGTCCGATCGCCACAAAGGACGGAGACACACGCTTCTTCATCATCCGTCTAGATCTGATCAGAGCCGAGAGTGTCGGCGTGTAAGAGCAGATGTAGAGATCCTCCAGGCATGGCTCCTTAGAGCGATCTGCCTTTGTCTGAAAAGGGAGGGTTAGCTGCATGGAGAGGAATAGATGTGAAAGCTGCAGTTGGACACAGCCAGATTCGGGAGCGGCGCTTTAGCTTGAGGACGTTCTCGAGTACGTTGACGATGGGCAGCATGATCTCATCCCATACTATCCGTAAGAGTACAATTAGATCCGTCCTCAACTCCGTTGGGTTCATCCGAGACGCGTGTCGTATTGCCCTGGTGAAGCGATCCTTGAGAGTCTTCAGATCTGCGAGAGCAATAGACGGCAAGGGAACATGATGGAGGTCTCCTGCCGTCGGGACGATGATGGCGCTGCACGAGTATTGACTGGCAATGAGGATGATGACTGTTCCATGGCGTGCTGCTTGCCAGTCTGCGTACAATGGCAAGAGCAGGAATCGCGAGAAAGCTTGAAGATTACGGATTTCAGTCACCGCAGCTTCCCACTGCTCCGTAAGTTTCCTGTACTTGGTTGCTGCTTGATCAGCAGCAGCTCTGTCGGTGATGGTTGCAGAACTCTGGGCAGCATTGGAAATGAGCTTGCTAAGCTCCAAATAATTGTGCGCCAGTTTCAGATTAGCTGACTCGAGGTCTTCAACTGGAGTCTTGAGTCGAGAGGTCAGTGACCATTGCTGGCCCCGGCCGCGCTCCACGAGTTCCACTGCGTGTCGTAGATTGTCACAGCGGATGACACATGATGCTGCATCTGCGGGGAGTGATCTGGCATAATGGAAGGCAGCGGCAGCTTCGCGCCGTGAAGTTACCGACGATCATGTTGCCAAATGAGCAACCAGAAGCTCAAGAAATGTTGAGTATGCCTCCAGTGCGGATCCATGGCCATGCTGCTCCACTGCAATGGTCCAATGATATGCCTGAATGATGCGTCGTGGGAATCCTTGAGTGGGTGCCATGATGCCAGTCTAGAGTTGTTTACAGCGAGCGACAAATCAGCAGGGTCGTGTAGAATCTGGTAACGAGATCAATAGGCTTCCTTCAGCCATCTGTAGCTGAACTGCCTGTGCGGATGCAGTGAAGGCAAAGCTGCCAATGATTATTAATGGCCTCCTCGACATCTTCATTGTTCCGAGTGTGCATGAAACGAGAGCAGAGCACCGAGCCCAAACTGTAAAGAGTTACATGGCGCTCTGGGTGGTCAAGCCGTGTTAACCGAAGGGATTCGCAATACAGATCAATGGCCTCGTTAAGATCATCGCTGACATCCAATTCGTTACATCTGATTTTGAGCGCGAGGGCAAAGTTGTTAAGTGTGGTGTCACGAAGTGGATCCCCAGGTGGGCACAACTTCAGTGCCTGGCGATAGAGGCTGATAGCTCGGGTGATGTCACCACTGTCCTTGCGTTTGCTTAAACGGGTGACGAGGGCACCCCCTAGGTTGTCCAATGAGGTATCACGATATTTGGGCCCAACAGGGCGCAGGCGCAGCGCTTCTTCGTACAAAGAGATGGCCTCATCGAGGTCATTAGGTTTGCCTTGGTGATCGAAGCGCGGCTTGAGTGACGAGGCCAAGTTGTCCAGGTAGTAATCGCGGTCAGTACGTCCCTCGGGGCACAGAGACACGGCTTCACGACCGAGTTGTATCCTCATGTCAAGATCATCGATACTGCCGTGCTGATCAAAGCGTGCTGCAACTGCTTTTCAAGATTGTCGAGGGCACTGAGACGGAGTTGGTGGCCCTCAGGACAGAGCTCGAGGACGACTGGTCGAAGACAGATGCCTTCCTCAGATGCGTCTATTGAAAGATCGTCGCATCCATCGATCACATAATCAACACCAGTGTCCCCTGCCGAAAGTAGGTGCCCTCTGGACAGAGAGGCAGTAGCTCATGATACAGTTGGGCGGCTTCGCAGATGTGGGCAGCGGTACGTTTCTTATCGTGGCACCAAATCAGTGCTTCGGTGAGATTATATAGAGACAAGGGATGATCGGGATGGCGCTGCGGACGCAATGCAAGGGCTTCGCGGAAGATGGAAGTGGTGCCATCAATGTATTGAAGATCATTTCGGATGAAGCCTTTAAGGCGGGCCAACGCGAGATTGGTGAGAGCTGCTGCATGATCTGGATGGCTGACTGGACACTGGTCTAGAACCAACTGAAAATGTTGCACAGCAGCCTTCAAGTGAGAGACCCTCTTGTATTTCACGTATTTGGCAAATCGTGCGTGGCCCGCATCTGTGTCTCGAGCAATCTTGCAGTCTACGAGGGACTGCAGTCGGTGTTCCGTCAGCAAAAGTCAACAATAGAGGCCAGAGTCATTCACGTCAGACAGTGCGCTGTCTTGATTGTCGCAAGTATGTACGTCTTTAGCTTGAGGGAAGGGTGGACATTGCGCCCGGGTGGGAAGGATATATCTACGAAATGTTAGTATATGTGCATGAACGAGGAGCAAGTCAGTCACCGAATGGCTCATCTCCATGATTGAGTAGGTCATCCCGCGACAATTGAAGTTTCCCGATGACATCTCCACTGCCTAGCATTCGATCGGCCTCATAGGGCGCCCTGATTTCGACTGAGAATGCAGGTGACGCCCGGGATGATCTATAAGCCGAAGGTCAGTTCCCGAATTGGACGGGGAAGTCAAAAGGACGTTACAAGGTCACAGTATCGCCCCACACTGCTTATTCTTCAGATGATAAGACACTGATGGCCGATTTCCAGCGTCTCCGAGAGTTGACATTGATGAATATGTAAATACCCGCAGGAATGCGCTTGGAAAGGGCTCGAAGGCTCTTTCCCTTGATTGCTGGTGATGATCATGAAATAGATGCGAAGATAATATGACGGGACTCACCTTCAAGTCTGATATATCGGCTACCAGGCATGAATGAAGTAAGATGACAAGAATGGAGTATGGGCTGAATGAGTGGGAGGGGAAGACGGTGGTAGTAGGCTCAGTTCTGCTGTCACATCAAGTACTGGCATGTGGCAAACGTCATAGTAGACAACAGCGTGGGTCAAGACCAATTGCTCACTTTCTGGGCCTGGCTGCTCGACTCCTTCAACAGAATTAATAATAACTCAACTGTCTACATGTCTGCGGTCGTGCGATTCGTTCCGCAGTCAGCGTCACTGCCATAACCTGGCAGCTGTGAACGGGTTCTCATTGCTGACGAGTCCACGGTACCTGGTGCTCACTGCAGCCGGCCTGGAACAAGTTTCCGAACAACTTGAACCCCCGGCCATTCGATCGCGCCGCAACAATCATCTGTCTCCTTTCATTTTTAGGTGCCGAGACACCTGAGCGTTTCAGGTGTGCAGTCGGCCGCTGCAAAGGTCCCGATGGGTACCCACCACGGCGCCAGGCCAAATCCTATGTTGTTACGCCTCTTTAACCGAGTCACTTGTTGAAGTTGCTTTGTATGTCGGCTAAGACGCCTTGAGTCCAGTTTAGGCAAACCCATTCCCATTTGAGGTCATTGCAATGGGTCTTCCGAAATCAAATCTTCGACGAAGAGTCTCCACTCTGAATAGTACTACCGTCCCAATGTCTTCTTTGCTTCAAATGACATGGCACAGTACGATGATGTTGTTAATCCCTTTTGCAATGAAAGGCGCAACATAAACTTGATGTCCCACTCGGGCCATGAAGCACGGTGTGGCAATCCCTTGCAACGCCAGAATTGTCATCCCGATCACTGTTTTCCTCAGGTCTGTCAAGAAATGCATCGGTTTTTCTGTGGCGAGCTAATTTAACCCATACAATCTAGCCTATCAATGCCAGTGTGTGCAGTCTTGCAATAGCCACACAAGAGGTGACTGTTGTCGGTATCTCAGGTCTACAGCAAGCTGACGTGTGCGGTTAAGCAGGTAGTATCGCCACTAAATCTGACTTCAGCCTCGATGTTACCCAAACCCATCCATAATATGGCAAGCTCTTGTTCATGATTGAAAAGGAACGTACCTGCAGACCAGGCAAAACATGCTCTGTTCCTCCCCGATCACTGTCTGGTCCCGCGCTCTGACAAGATTTATCACTCACACCTTTTCCGTCTGCATCGCAATGACAATATCAGTTAGATACCGGAATAAAACATCCGCAATTTCGCCGATTCGATTTTTTACACGTTGCTTAACACCGATGCCCATCAATGTATACTTTGATCATTCTCAAGAAACATGAACTGGTCAGCGCTCAGCTTTCTTACAGTGTGTGATCATTTCTTCCAGACAAATTCTAGTCTGATTCTCTCGCACGGTGCGCTTGACGAGGGGCCACTGCTAACCATCTGCACCCTTCTTTCCTGTGCTTGAAGAATTGCCTCAGACTGCTCTCACAACCTGACACAAGCACTGTTATGGGTCAGTTGGCTGTTCTGGCTCCCTGAGTTATTTGTTGTACCTGAGTCATGTTTTCGCGGTGAGCCAACATTCTTCGACGTGTCGGCTGACAGTTGCTAACTCTTGGAGCAGTACACTGTTGATATTCAGATATGCGGGGCGATGTAGTCACTGAACAACTGTTTGCCGTGTGATCACACGTTGGTAATCATCACTCCAGAAAAACAGTCAACCCTATCTACCGCTGCAAGATAAAAGCTGCGAATAGGAATGTGTCTCCTCATTCTATTCATTTTCTACATCCCACTACTCTCCTGGCGAGAACACTTTCTATCGTCATGTTAATTCCAATTCTAGTCGCTTCTCTTATTTCATCAATTAATGCTGCAGCTATAATATCTCGTTCACAGTCCTACCCACCATCTCAACCTCAACGCGCTGTGCTCGGCCCCAAAACTACACTGACCATAGCTAACAAGGTCATCGCTCCCGATGGCTTCGGACGCTCGTGAGTCTGTCGCCATGATTTCAAAGCTCACTCCTGATTTTTTAACAGAGCAACTCTTGTTGATGGCGTATTCCCTGGACCCTTGATTGCAGCGAAGAAGGTGAGCTTCTGTTGACCTCCTTGTCGCGCACTAGCGCTGACCTCATAATAGGGAGACGACTTTGCCATCGAGGTGGCCAACGAGCTCACGGACACCTCGATGTTCACGAGTACCAGTGTCGTAAGCAGCATCAAATCGTCGACATTGATGTCAATTAACTTTTTAACATTATTTGTCGCAGCACTGGCACGGGCTCTACCAGAATGGAACGAGCTATGCCGACGGGTCGGCCTCCGTCACACAATGCCCCATTGCGCAGAATCATTCTTTTTTGCACTCTTTCTCTGCCCCGAACCAGGCAGGCACTTTCTGGTATCACAGCCATTATTCTGTTCAATATGCAAGTATCACTCCAACCTTGCATACGCAGTAGAAGACTGACCTATTGAACAGTGTGATGGTCTCAGGGGACCATTGGTAATTTATGATCCTCACGACCCTATGGCACACATGTACGACGTCGACGATGGTGAGCACGAAATTGGTTTGTATTAATCCTCTGATCATCATGTGTTGCCAGCAAGCACTGTGATCACACTTGCTGACTGGTGAGTTTTATGAACGCTGGTGGTTTGCCCGACTAAAGTAGTATCACTAGGTATCATGCTAAAGCCACCGTCTTGCGCTACGTCATAGGCAATATTGCCAGCTCTACACTCGTCAATGGACTCGGTCGATATGCTGGCGGACCCATGTCTGATCTCTCTGTGATCAGTGTCGAGCAGGGAAAGCGGTATCGCATGCGCCTGATTTCAATGTCGTGCGATCCCAACTTCCAGTTCTCCATCGATGGCCATAACTTGACCGTCATCGAAGCGGATGGACTGCTGACCGAACCTCTGGTGGTAGATCAGCTCCAGATTTTTGCGGGTCAGCGCTACTCTGTGGTTCTGGTAGCCGATCAACCGGCAGATAACTACTGGATACGCAATCTCCCTAATTATGCAAATGCATCCTTCGAGGGAGGAATAAACTCTGCTATCCTACGCTACAAAGGCGCCCCACAGGCCGACCCGACCACGGTCAATACTACATCCACGAACCCATTGCAAGAGACTAATTTACATGCCCTGATCAATCCCGGTGCTCCTGGCATTCCAGAATATGGGAAGGCAGATATCAACCTCAACCTCGAGGTTTCCGTCGATGGCGGAAACTTCTTGGTCAATAATGTCACATTCATACCCCCCACTGTTCCTGTTCTACTCCAAATTCTTAGCGGAGCTCAAGAGCCATCTGACCTGATGCCAAATGGAAGTGTCATCACCCTCGAGGCTAACAAAGTGGTAGAGTTAACATTGTCAACAACTGGTCCAGGTGGACCCGTACGTATTTTCATTCATTCGACCCTTACTTATCTGATATACATTGTACCAGCATCCTATACATCTTCATGGGGTAAGTTCTCCGTGGCTTCGATGGCGTGGTCTGGCTGGTATTGATGAGATCATTAGCATTCCTTCGATGTCATACAGAGCGCGGGCAACAGCACCTTCAATTACGTGAACCCAGTTCGCCGCGACGTCGTAAACGCTGGCAGCCTAGGACAACAAATGGTGATACGATGGGTGACCGACAATTCTGGCCCCTGGTTCTTGCATTGGTATGACAACGTTTCTATCGAACTGTCAATAAGGGCACTGACTCTGAAACAATAGTCACATTGACTGGCACCTCGACGCGTATGTGTGTGAAAGTCCATGCGAAAGAATTTGCTAATTCTTCATATCCAGCGGGTTTGCCGTGGTACTGGCTGAAAGTCCTTCAGAAACCCGCGCAAATATGAACAAAGTGCCAGGTAGGTCATCCGTGAAAATTTGAATTCCTATAGCTGAACTGCTTTCCAGATGCATGGGATCAGTTATGTCCGACCTTTAACGCTCTCACACCCTTACAGTTGGGGGGTGGGGGTCTCAGTTCTTACGCAGCAGCAGCTAATATTTCCACTAATCTTTACCCACCACCACCGCTCCCTTCGTCGACATAGTAGTAGACGTCCCACTCATTTTCAGTTATCAAGTTTTGCAGGACAACCTGGATGCAAATGAATTTCTTGTCCCACTTAGATATTTCTCTACTCTACATAAGTACTGCTATAATCAACCCTCTGCCTCGTCATTAATTATGATACGGTACTAGCTGGTACTAGTCTTCAGTATATTATCTAGTTGACGTAGCCTTACTATAGTTGTGTCCTGACTACATACTTGGTGCATCGCCTGTTGAATTTATATTTCATCGTTCATCACCTTACGTTCTATTGACGTCGAAACAACCGAGCATGCAGGGGACCCAGTACTTATCGGCCATATCTTAATTTTGAGCATGAGGTTAGACAACCTATCACGTTGTACGTCGACGTAAATCTTGTGTACAGGCTTCGCATATACTACACCATCCTATAACCGATTTAGCTCCAGTTCGTGTCAGCCTCCAGTCCAAGGCCATACTTATTAACATGTCACCCACATACTCACCTTCTCCCTTACACCCCACCATCAGTATTCAAGCGGGGCATCTTTGACTGCGAACGCGCCAATCCGACCTTCGCCTGACGCAACTACCATGGCCCCTTCGAGCAGCACCACTTCTTCTATCACAACTGCCATATCCTCTGTGGACGAGCCACACAAGCGTGTTTTCCCATTCGCAGCGCTCATTCTGCTTGCTTTGTGCATTGCATACATCGTTGGTTACCTCATCTACCGCCGGATCCTGAATTCTTGGAACGCTAAGCAGAACGCGGAGAAGGTGCAGAACTTCCCGAATGAGTTGTTCGAGAAGAAACCGAGAGGTGTGTTCGATAGTCTGTCAGCCACTTTGCATCGAACTCACGAGATGATTATAACCATGAAGAACCGCGTCGCTTCACATGGACCCAGAGCATACGGAAGAGCAAGGTTATCGGAGAAGACGCAGAGTCAAAGGCATATGTGCGTAGCAGCCTTATCGTGCGTGCATCTGCTTGACGACTCTCTTCTAGCGTTCCTTTTCGAGCTCCCCTGATGGGGAATCCCTCATCTCACCACCGCCTGTAGCTGTGATAAAAGAGCACGCGTCTAGTGGTCCAACTATCACCCGATCGCACAGGGACGTTCGCGCTGCATTTCCCAAGCGCATTGCAAGAGCTGCTAGGGAGAAGGGGTCGCGGGTGCTCTCGCGTGGTCGTGTGACAGAGATTAAAGCTGATCCAAAGCTCGCACCTGTGCAGGGGCCACTCAGGCCACTCTCGATCTTGTTGTCAAGGAACAAGGAGAGAGAACGAGTTTCATTCAATTTGGTGTAAAGTCTTGGTCGATCGTGCGCGTGTTCGTGCCAGGACCAGTTTGTTTGTTCGTTGTTCGTTTGTTGTGTTGTGTTTTGTTTCGTTTCGTTCTGGGGTTGTCACGTAAGTACTGTGGACGCAAACCAAACACAAACCTCCCTTGATATATATAACATGAAATACATCAGCTGCCAGCACCAGGTCAAATGAACTTGATTTGTCTGCTACTTCCTATCCGAAAATTGGTCCAGTGGTTGTACAAATGTAATACAACGATTTCGACATGAAGGTTCGATTCGTACCGGATGAATCACTCAAAATTGATGTGTGTATCGATAATAGGCAATGACAGAAAAGACGACGCGTTAGAATTCGAGCGACTCAACTCTTTCTCATCATCATGGTGAGTCGCATATGAGACGGGACTGGTAGAGCGATCGTCGAGCAAGTAACGTTTCTCATCATCTTCCGACTTGCGAGGTGAAATTGCCCGGGGACGCATGACCTCCACAATTCTTGGGATCTTTGGCAGCGAACGATTCCTTTTCACCCGTGCAATATCTTCGCTGGGAGAGTCGGGTGCAGAAACGGAATCCCCTGCGCTGGTGATATATTCTGGGGGAAGAAAGTCATCGAAAGTCTTTGCGGGGCGCTTGACAGAGCGAGCGCGGATGAGGGCAGGGTCTCTGCGTGCTGCGTATGGAGTAATGTAAGTAATTGGGCGTCACGAGTGGGGTCACGAACTCGCCTGTTATGGTCACACTGCGACGAGGAGCGGCGGGTGCTGAAACAGGTTTCAGAACACCATACGTCTCTCCTGACGGATTCTGGTAAAGTTGACCGGAGCGGTCGCGGAAAGTGTACTGCTGGGTATCAGCATCATATGCAATCCGCTTTATGCCCTCCGGAAGACGGCGTGAATCCTGGATCATGCAGATCAGTTAACTGAATGTAGGTTTATGATGATAATAAACTGGACTGCTAGTCCACCACCAACCTCGTCTGAATAAGCCATAAGATGGTGGAAGTTGAGAATAAAGAGAGGACTGATCTATGTAGTAGTCTTAGAGACTCCTATGTATATCCAGCACCACAGTCAGCACGTGCCGGACTGCGGGTGACACTGCCATAGTATCTGAATCAGCGTAGTCCACATGTTACAGAACTCTTGGCTATGCTGGAGACCAAGGGAAAATGGAAACCGATAACTGAAAGACGGTCAAGTTCGCCCATGGCCATCAGATGTTGGGAAAGAACCAGATTGTATATGTAGAGCTCAGTGTAGTCACGGGTCAACTCAGATGCACAAATATGGACTAGTAGTACTCATTGTGCCAATGAGTCCTTGTCAATTCCGCCACCGATGTCGTGCAGCTCACAACAATACATCGGTGTGGACTGCTGGGGACGATCGGAAGTATGGTTACGACTATGAGTGGTGGCCCCAGCGGAGGCAAGTCATACATTATTCTTTTCCGAAAAGAAAGCTAGACTAGACGGTAGGATCGCTGCCCAATGATACAGCAGATTGATTCACTGTGTCAGTATCCGTAACACCGCTCATGCCGATAGATAGCATGAGGGGCATTTAGGGTGTAAATTGCCCTGAATGATATATTGCCTGCCTTGTCTAACAGGAAGGACTTCCAGAACCCCAATTCCGTTGCTAACCACCTCGCGAGTCTGGATCACAACATTAGGTCTACATTCACATCAGAGGACTAGTGAGAAAGTTATATTGACTTGTATATATACCATTACATGACATATGCAAAGTATGTCCTTTATTTCCCTCGCTGAAAGGAATATATATTACGACGTAAAGGCCCCGCAATCAGCATAACGCACCCTAAAGGACTCACGGTTTTCTGATGCCAAGTAACGCAAACTGCCAAGTTTGAGCTTGGGTGGATACGGTTGCATTGACGTCCAACATCAATATCACAATGTTCGTCGAGTTTAGGACAAGTAGCTCATGTACCGTAGTGCGGTCTGACCGTCTGTGGAATATTGAGCCACAATACAGATGCTTCAACCGTCTGTCGGCAGGCCCCCTCGGCCTAATTTATTGTACATACATACCACTATGAGTACACGGAATGCAACAATGTGGACATGAATACGTGCCTGCAAATTCGATACAATGTCCGTCGCTGGGGCAAGGACACTTTGACTCATGTTCGCTGCGATCTTTAATATCACTGAGTTCAGCAGGAAGGAAACGCGGGACATACATGCAGTTGGTGCAAGGACCGAAGTTACAGACGCGATGAGAGATCTAGCAGTAGCAACCGCGAACATCGCCTAGCCATTATTGCATGAATGAAGTCTATGATTCCAGATAACGGGCTAAAATGACATTGATTGGCAAGAGAGGCACCCGTCGTATCCCCCTTTGAATAAGTGCACGGAAGAATTCTTCGCACTTGTTCTGATAAGATATCGAACACAGAAAGAGCAAGAGTGACAAGAGCAATTTTAAGCATCGTAATCGCACTATTGACCGTTTCTTTACAGCTGGACATCAACACTTGTGCTCGTAAGCAAATAGAGCGAGACAAACCGAAGTGGTTCGGTGTGATTGAATACGGTCCCAGAGATTTGAGTGGTAGGTACTGTGATTAACACTGTAACAGAAACCTAGGTACCCGGTTGAGAGGGAAAACAGAATGAGTGCCTCCAAGATGGCCTTAGCCAAATGAGGCGATTCCGGTGAGCGAATGATTGTGTCCTAGACTTCATGGAACTCGCCTAACTCGCTTGAATGGTTTCGGTGTTCGCTGGGCTGGGAGTCACTTAAGATTGAAGTTGAGGACGTGAACACCCATGGAACGATCTACATGGTACGTTGCAGTATATCCCTTGTTGACTGTAGTCGTTTTGTTTAATCTTCAGTGCTTCTGTGTCGCGTAATCCGGGGAGGATGGTCTGGGAGAGCTGGTATGCGCCTGTCTGTATGCACTTGATTAGTTTCGCTTCGTTAGTGACTAGCCACTGATAAGCGGGCTTATTACCTGGCCTTTCATTGTGACTCATCGGGGCTGAAGACGCGCGAGTCCTTGATGACACCGAAGATTAGTTTCCTCCTAGCCAGTGCGACAGAAGGAAGGAAGTCGTGCCATAGATCGTCTATGTCGGTTGTGAGCAAAGGAGTGCAGCAAATTAAGCAAACCAACATTCCTTGTGGTTAGGGTTCCGAATGAAGACGACAGCTTTCTAGCAGACCGCGTCACTGCTCGTCGCGCTTTCACGATCCACAACCAACAACACGTATATCTCCTTCCTTTAATTACATTCGCTCAAGATGCCGCTCGAGGCAACGATGATGATAATCGACAACTCAGAATACATGCGCAATGGAGATTATATCCCATCACGCTTCGAAGCCCAGTCTGATGCTGTCAAGACCATCTTCCAGACCAAGATTGATTCAAATCCAGAGAACACTGTTGGCGTCATGACAATGGCTAACAAAGGGTACGAGTCGGTTACGTGCGCAAACTACGTTGGCTAATATTTCTTGCAGGCCTGAGGTTCTCGTGACCCATTCGAAAGACATTGGACAGATAATCAAGGCCTTGCATGTAACATCATCCAAAATTGGCGGATCAATAGACATCCCTACCGCCATCAACATCGCTCAGCTCGCCCTCAAACATCGAGAGAACAAGAATCTGCGCCAGAGGATAATAGTCTTTGTCGGATCTCCTTTACAAGGTCAGGGAGCAGATGAACGGGAAATGGTGAAGCTCGCAAAGAGACTGAAGAAGAACAATGTTGCTGTTGACTTTGTTGCGTTTGGTGATGGGGTTGAGGAGGAAACCAATGTCCTCAAGGCTTTCGTAGACAATACAGCAAATAGCGATAACTCGTGAGTGTCACCTCGTCAGAATGTGTGCGTAGATTGATGCGCCTGGTCTTTTAGACATTTGGTGTCTATACCACCTGGTACACATCTACTTTCAGATGTGATCATTTCTTCCCCAATTCTGTCGGAAGACCGGGGGATACCACCAGAGGCGATGGGAGACGTCGGCGCATCGGGTTCTGGTGGTGCCAACTTTGAATTCGGTGTTGATCCGAGTTTGGACCCTGAGCTTGCACTGGTGCGTCACTTTTTCTGACGTCGAATGAGCAGGCTTGTTGATATTTTTTATTTAGGCCCTTCGCATGTCCATGGAAGAAGAACAAGCTCGGCAAGCAGCAGAAGAACAAACACGTCAATCGGCTGCCGATGCCCAGCCTCAGATGGAATCAGCGGAGGTAGACAAGGATGATGAGGCCATGCTCGCTCAAGCTCTTGCCATGTCCGAACGCAATGATGTTGACATGGGTGAGGAGCAAGATGAAGACATGGATGAAGAAGAGGCAATTGCTCGGGCGATCCAGATGAGTATGAAGCAAGAGGAAAAAGAACAGGGGGGACAGTAGTACTAAGCTTACATATTCTCACTTGTGTTTTTCCCTGAGTTATACGGCTCTTACTTTGATGTTGGCGAGCATATGAACAAATACTAGTACTCATAACAACTGGCACAGCCACTTCGACCTCATTCCGAGTCCGTTCGTTTCCTTGAGTCCTGGACGTCTTCTTGAAATCCTCCATGCCATCATCACTCACTGCATCCCAGGAGGAGCTCAAGGCGGCTAAGGTGCCTTTGGCTTGGAGAGACCAGTGCTCAGCGTGCGTACTTTACCCTTCCGCTTGAGAGCGTATGACCCACAATACTGTTGTCCATGATACTTCAGACTTTTGATACCTTTGAATACCTGCCGGAGAGAAAACTATTATTTACCCTGGACTTGTGAGAATGAGCGCCACGGCTACGAGAAGTCAGTTAAATCTTTACTTTTCTATCTGTTCACGGTCTGACCGATGCACACCCAACAGGTGCCAATACGACGAGTAGGCATTTCAACCACATACCTACACCTATGACGCTCATTTTTTCTACAGCATGATGCGGAGGATGAAGAAAATGTCGAAACTGAAACTCCAACAAGCAGAGGAGACCGCTGAAGCTATCATTTAGAACACTTTCTTAAGGAAGCTTCATGTCAAAGACGTCAAACAATCGACGAGATAGATGAGTTGTGTGATATGCTGAATGCAAGATGCTATTATGTGCTGGAGTTCTACACTTTTCTCCCTGTCTCCTTCTCAAACTCTGAAATTTCCTTCTTTACCCGCTCAACAACTTCATCTGGTGTACTGCTCTGCCCAAACGCTTCTACAAACTGACCGTTCGGATCCATGAGGTAGACGTATATGGAATGGTCGACGAGGTAGTCATCCTTGGGATCTGCGTCGGGCGGGGTGGAGAAGTAGACGCGGTAGGCTTTGCATGTGGTTTTCACGGTTGCATAGTCACCTGTGAGACCGATGATACGAGGGTGAAAGTCTGAAAGATATGTCTTCATTTGAGAGACAGAGTCGCGTGCAGGGTCAACGGAGATGAATACGGGCTGGAAGATTATCCCATAATTCTGCTCTGTGTTTGCAACGTGGTAAATGCGTGTCATGGTTGAAGTGATTTATGGATACGAACCTAGAGACGTCATGACTGAGCCAATCTTGTCTAATTCAGCAGGACATATGTCGGGACAGTTGGTGAATCCAAAGTAGACGAAGTTCCATTTCCCCAAGAGGTCTTTATCGGAGAAAGGCTTGTTTTCGTGAGTCGTCAGCGTGAATGGACCACCGACATGCGCTCGACCGACGCTTCGAGATTCGAACTCCTTTTCTGTATGAATATTTTTTCTTGAAACGCTTTTAGTGGAATGCGGAGAAGCACGTACGCCGTTGTTCGAGGAGCTTTTGTTTCTCATAACGGAAGTAGTAAAATAAACCAACACCGGTTGCAACGAATAGAGCTGCAGCCGTTGGCGTAAAGACCTGGGATCAAATGCAAGAATGTGAACAGAGAACAACAGATGAGCTGAAGAAGCACACCCCGACAGCAGCTCTATCTCGTGCCCCCGACGTGAAACAACGTCTGCCAGGTGCTGTGACCGTCTTAGGGCGCATGCATATAGATTGACGTTGGCATTGAATGCTGCGACCTGTGAAACAGGGCCGCAATGATCTGAAATACGTGGATGAGAGCTTGGACATTTTCAGGTCCAAGTTCCAAAAGCAGTCCAATCACTGATATCTTCTCAATATCTCTACATCGCTACAATTTACAAATAATTTTGCACGAAATATATACTAACAGGTGCTTATCTCAGATTAAACATGCCATGGCATGCTGAAGCCTACAGGCCACCATCATTTTCGAAACTTCAGCTTGTTACATAATGAATCGAGTCCTTACATATAGGTTCAACTTGGACTCTGAATCCAACCACTGAGTTGACGGTCGTCTATCATGCGGTTCTCTACCTTAGCATATGTTACTAGTACATTTGTGGCTGCCGCAACGCTGCAACCAATCACTTCCAGCGACATCGAGGGAGGTAAGTAGCACTCTTATCTTACGACGAACATCGAGTTTAATCTAGGAAAAGGATGGGGAGCGGTGAAATGTGAGTACGGACTACTCGTTTTTCAGTTGTTTCCTGACGTCAGAAATGATCAACAGCATTGTTTGAAAATCCCTCGACAATCACAGACGCGATACACGGTCAATTTGATCACCTACTCGTTCTTAAAGGCGCCTGCTTACAACTTAACAGAGGGATTTGATTCTTTGTCTGCTTCAGCACACACGTGGTACGAATTGCATTTTCCAGACACTGGCACGGGAGAGTCTTTCTGGGACAAAGTTATAGAGCTCGGTCCAAATATCAAGGAGTATGCGGACGAGCTCTTTCATCACGCCGTGGAGCTGTATCCATCCGAGAAGCTTACGGAGTTCAGGGAGTCTATGGTCAACGTCACTGTTACTGCTACTGCACTGCGCAAAGTCTGCAACAGTGGCGTTTCTCTCCACTCCGTAATAGAAGAACATAAGGATATCTTCATTGTCCTATTCGAAGAGCTTGTAGTAGATATGTTCCCACCACCTGAGGAGGCTCCCGGTCACGACAACCGTACAATCATGATCAACACGGCCCTTGACCGCTTCGAGGAAGGTTTTTTACAGGTCGCCACCAAGCTCGGAGTCAGCGAAGAACTATTGAAAAGTCACTCCAATTCTCTCAAGTTCGTTGTTCAACATGTGGCCGTAACCTTAGGCACGTCACGAGCATCTGACCGTTTGGAAACATTGATGACATAATATTACATGATGCAGGTGACCTTGTTGAACAACATCCCGACATCGCCAATACCCTCTTGCTTGTTGCGATCGCAGAGTTGTTGCCCTTATTGTTACCTGAGATTGAGATCAGCACGTTACT
>MU179360.1:5983-25979 GCA_016767475.1 Suillus weaverae | reverse complement strand
CTGAAATACGTGGATGAGAGCTTGGACATTTTCAGGTCCAAGTTCCAAAAGTAGTCCAATCACAGATATCTTCTGAATATCTCTACATCACCAAAATTACACAATTCAGACATGGGTATATATGGCCATGTCGGAGCTACAATACCTGTCATATGTATCCGGCGCATGATCTCAATGTCAGACAATGTTCGGAAACTCAATTTCTAACATCGTCACTGCCATATGACACAAGTCTGGCATTAACTAGTGTACCACTATATCAGACATTGCTATGTACCCAATGCATTTGAATTTCGCTCAGATTGATCAGACATTACAATTGTGTTATGACATAATAAAACATTGCTTGCAATTATAATAGTACAAAGTAGTGATTGAGTGTATCATTCCGAGCCTATGTATGCGAATGTGGTTAATTGAGAACGGATACCAGAACAGGAATGCGAGCAATGCAGATAAAAGGAAACCGTGACATGCGACATGGATGCATTAGTAGATGGGGATGCCTACTTCCTCGAACTTTTTCGCGTTGGCGCTGGTCCGCGATCCTTGCGCTTTGTTGCACGGCCACCAGCCTGCGGATCAAGATCGTTAGATTTAATACAAAATCTGTTATCATCAGGACTTACCTTTTTGGCCTTCCGTTTGATTGTGGTCTGGACAGGCTCAGAATCTTCGGATTCTGTAAGATCACTTGGGGCATGTGACTCGGCACGTGCAGATACTGGCATAAGACGTGCAGGTAAAGTCAGATGAGCTGACTGGTAAGCAAGGGGAACTGGAGTTGACTCACGAGCAGGGACAGCTAGCTTTGGCTTGTGAGCAGGTGCCGTTGGCTTTGGCTTTGGCTTAGGAGCGGTGGGAGGTGGACTTGGCTCGCGTGCAGAAGGAGCAGGACTTGGCTCGTGAGCAGGGGGAGGTGGAGTTGGCTCACGAGCAGGGGGAGGTGGAGTTGGGTTGCGAACGAGTGGGGCTGGAGTTGGTTCGCGAGTAGAGGGAGCTGGAGTTGGCTCGTGAGTAGACAGGAGTGGAGTTGGGATTGCCTTGGCTGCGCGACGCGCTGCCATTTGAGCACGCACTCTTGCTAAGTTGTTATCCCTGCCTTCATGTGAGGATGTGGTTTTCTCGCACTCTTCAGTATTGTTGCAGTCGCAGCCCTCCTCATTCTTAAATAATTTCCTTAGATCAATAAGATTAGCGTGAGTGTTAAGAATATATCAAAAACTTACATGTTCCAAGCTTTAAGAAGTTCTTCTTTCCATTCAGGATCGGGTGAATCTTCGATAAGGTCGATAATATTGTTGTAAAACTCCCGGTAGTTGAATGCGCCATCAATTTCAGACCAAGCATTCTTGGCGCTGATACCAAATCGAACCTGAATAAATTTGAGCGCCTCATTCAATAGCTAAGGGCAATCAAACCTGTAAACAGCCGTAGGCAATATGTGCGGCTTCTACGGTGGTCATGTCGTGTAGAGCCGCATTGCAGGTGCGTGTCGCACATGTCTCCCCTCCATATGCACTCGAAGGACTTGTAAAAATATGACGCATAGTCTAATAAACATTGCATTGTCAATCCGGAAAAGTAACAATAAAAAATGCTCACCCGCTCCAACAAATAACCTTCAAACATGCCTTCAAACATGTTGTTGTCGTTGTAGTCCATGCCTGGTGGATCTCCGGCCCATAGAAATGCAGGAAGAGCGAATGCGGTTACCTTGATCTTTCCGCACTGGATGTTTTTAAGAGCCCTGCGAAGCATTAGACTAAGTTTATGAGGTGAACTAAAATAAAATGCACATGTCCGCGTCATCTGAAAATGTCTCGAGTTCCCTGACTGGACAGAGAAAGCGTGCTAGAATGGGGTGATTAAAACCCATATGGGTACGTGAACCACTTCCGTCGTATATGGCTGGATGTATCGGGTGGTCCTTGGTGTTGAAGGCCGCGTAATGACCAATCTGACTCTTCAGACGTGAGGTGTCGTCAGATCGAGTAGCTGAGATAGCCATGTCCATCTGAAGAATTAAATAAGTATATATAACATGCGCATATATGCGCATATATGCGCATATACTCACCATCTTGATGATCATGTTGAATTCTGAAGCTTTCCGAGGGTCGGCGAGTAGAGGCTTCAAGCTCGGAGCGAGCTGAAGGAGCCGGGCAAAGTTCCTCTGGTAACGCTCTTGGACTTTAGGTGACCTACAGAGCCATAAAAGGATTAGTCAAAGCTGATATTCGAGACTGACTTACAGCTTCAAGAGTCGCTTGTCGTGAGAAACCCGGGTGTCTTCATCTTCTGATACATCCCCATTCTCTGCAGCATCATGCTGCTGCAGAGCTAGACCTACATTGATAAGTTGTTTAGTCCTACAAAAGACGTCAATGCAACGCGCTATACAGCGCGCAGCAGCGAGAAATTCTTCATGGGGGTCGATCTCAGACTCTTTATTCCTATATCAAGTCAGTATCAGTGATCAGAACGTCGGAAATGAATTGACTAACCTAGTTTTTTCTCATCGTCATCTGGTGAACGGCGCCTTTTCTTTGGCCTCATGGCCTTCTTTGACATCTTCTTTGGAGGTACAGGGGCCACAGATGATACTGAGGAGTCAGAACTACGCGAGGACACAGAAGAGGCAGTCGAGTCAGAGCGTTTACGACGCGCCATGATGGTGGGGGAAAGACAGATAAGATCACGATGTTTGACGCATTATTAATGTTTGTTTGTTTGATAGATTTATTAATAACATATCAAGGACTCAATTGATGATTATATGTGCGACAAGAAATACACAATTCATTCTACGATTTACGTTACTATTAGTACATGGCAGTGAATGCAACAGCAATGAAAAGAAAAGAAAATAACCTGCAAAAGAGTGCGATGATGATGTGCAAAAGAGTGTAGGTACAAACTAGTTAAGATTAAGGGCTTCTACAGCCGCAGGTAAGGTCATGAAAGCATCGACCTTAGCGATCTGTGTGCGGTTAGAACACTCTCTGAATCCATGGCGGGGAGGCCATGTATACCCATGATCATCCTCAAACTTCTCCCGCATGCGGATGATACTGGGAGAGTCCTTGGGGATGACGTGTATCCGAGATGGGAACAGAGGGCAACATGCACAGTTGCTTGGCCCTTCAGCATGTTGACACTCAAGCCCGTCATAAGAAGATCGATCATGCACGGAAGCTGATCTTCCAACATAGTGCACCAGTTGATGGTAAGCGGGTCAAATCCATCCTTAATTCTGAGTCCCTCGTGCCTACACGTGTAAGTACTCAATCATATGTTATATTCAAATTGTGGCTAATGAAATCTAGAACACATTTTCCAATCGCCTTTTCACCTTCGTATTCAATTTTTTCTTGATGCTCGTGGTGGACATGCTGCATGAATTCGAGCTTGGTGTGTGGAAGGCCATCTTCACACATTTGATGCGCATTGCACATGCAGCCGGAGGTAATGTAGTAAAGGATCTGAATTGGAGGTACATGTTTTTTTTATATTAATCATTACTGACTACAGGACTATCTACAATAGGTACCGTCGTGTTCCAACATTCGGGAGAGGAACAATCTGGCGCTTCCACAGGAACGCCTCTGCAATGAAACATCTTGCAGCACGAGACTTCGAAGATCTATTGCAGGTGAGTATCTATGATCTTTGTGAACTTCTTTTAATACTAATTGATTTCAAATTTAATTTCAGTGCACCATCCCAGTCTTTGAGGATCTACTGTTAGATCCGGACAACGATAGTATAATCTTGGACCTTTTGTTCGACCTCGCCACATGGCAAGCTTATGGCAAGCTCCATCTGCACACTGAGGACACACTAGACTTTTTCGACTCAGCAACAGTTGTCCTTGGCAAGAGTGTGCGCAAGTTTCAACGGACAACTTGTGAAACTTACATCACAACGGAATTACCTCAGGAACACACCGCTCGGGGGCGTCGGCTGGCTGCTCTGGCTGCCAAGCAGGGCGCATTAGCTGTTGCAAAGGGAGCCACATCTTGCCCAAAGGTAAAAAAATTGAATATTCATACTTATAAGTTCCATGCCCTTGGTGATTACCCTAACACGATCAGAATCAGAGGGACAACAGATAATTACACCACCCAGCCAGTGAGTTAATTAATTCCATCATTTGTCATGTATTTAATTTTATTATAGGGTGAACTAGAGCATAGACGCCTCAAAAGACGCTATCCTCGCACCCCAAAAACCAAGGCTACCATGACTGCAAGCATTGCAAACCAAGATGCTATTGAGTGCCTGTGTACCAAGGTAATTGACGCCCGTGCACAGTTTGCTGCCCAGCAGGATATCGGCAATAGACATCGTCAGGTGCGGATCTCACCATCAACCCATTACCACATTGCCAAGTCTGCTTGTATGACTTACGACCTCACGGGTTGGTTAGGTGAGCTGGGTGATGATCCAGCAGTCAAGGTACGGATTTAAAATTTTTTCAAGTATGTATCTAATACAGTTATAAAGAACTTTCTTCCCTGCCTCAAAGACCATTTATATGCTTGTGTTCGAGGTCTTGCATACGAAGGCGATGAGCACGATTTCACTGATGCAGAGCGGAATTCTGTTCTTATCACCGACAATAAATTATTCGAACATAGTATTCTTCAAATTAACTACACAATGTATGATCTTCGACGCGAGCAAGATTCCATTAACCCCCGCACTCGTGCTGACCTCATGGTTATGTCACACGAGGAAGAACGAACTCATCCCTACTGGTATGCCGGCCTCATCAAAATATTCCACATGAACGTGGAATATTATGAAACCCCCAATTCGGTACGGTGCCGGCCGAAACGATTCAATGTCCTATTTGTCAGATGGCTCAAGTGCAACACCAGTCCAGCTGGCTTTGCTGCCAAGAGACTCCAGCGCCTCAAATTTTTCGAGGATGAAAGCCCCGATGCATATGGATTTCTTGATCCGGAGTGCGTCATTCGGGGCGTGCATATCATTCTGGGCTTTGCTTTTGGCCGTCCTGAAGGGCTTCTGATTCCAACGATTGGACGGTGTGAAGCAGACCCAGATTGGGTGCTGTATTATTTGAATATGTATGTGTATTAATTTTTCATTGTCTACCTACTAACTAAACATTTGGTACTTAGTTTTGTAGACAGGGATATGTTTATGAGGTTCCGAGGAGGCGCTGTTGGCCACAAGGGAATGCGAGAGTGGGACAACGTTTTGCAGTGCGAGGGACACATTCCCGAAGACTCGGATGATGAAGCCGATGCAGTGATCGAAATGATGGAAGTCAATGAAGCTGCTATCGCCGATGAATCTGATGATGACAACGAGGTGGACGAAGAGGATGACTCAGAGGATGAATTGGGCTTGGAGGATGAATTGGGCTCGGATGAGGACGATGTATTGAGGGACGATGAAGAGGACGAGATTATAGCCGAGGACGGTGAGGAGCTTGATGACAACATACTTATGGAGGAAGGCTATGGCGCCCTGTAGGTACTTTACTTAGCTTTCAGCCATTTTTCATCATATGTGCTTAGAATTACTCTATATAATACATGGGTGTATCTGATATATATCTGACAGCTACTCTACTAGATGACTTGTGTCTGACAGACGGTATGTTTGATGTCATTGTGTCGCGACGATATTTCAAATGTCGGATATGACGTGTATGTACAATTGACGGCGTCAGAAAATTGAACATATCATGTGATCTCTGGATTCAGTAATTTTGGTGATGTACATCGCTACAATTGAAAAATTGGTCATGGGAAGGGGAGGCTCGCCGGTGGCGAGCCGAGAAGCTTTGAAGGGGTCGGCGCTCGGAAGTCAGAAAACCATCCCAGGGGGAGGTCTCTGGGAGTACTGAAACCTCGCTACTTTGTCCATTGGCTTTCGGCCAAATGATTTTATATACAGGTAAAGATGATCTCCCAATGATACAGCTTATGTTTGACCTCAGATTCAGATGGCAGCATTCGATATTATCGGCACAGTTGTCATTGAACGCCCCCCCTCACACGCAAACATTAATATTACTACACAGTTCCCAACAGAATTCATAACGGTTCGTGTTCCTTGACTCAGACCCTACTAGTAGCTAGTGTGACCTAATTTTATCCTTTAGCCCGTCTAATTTTAACGGCAAGAACACACTTTTTCCTGCAGGTTGGTTACACTGCCCCAGGTTAAACTTCTCTTAAAGCATCGTGGTAAGTCTACTACTACACTATTCTTGTGCTGGACACCAACATCATTTTATCTTCCTTAAAGAGGCCCATTGTCCTACCAGCTCTGGTGGGCTATACTTTGTGCAGACACCAACATCAGTGTATCTTCCTTATCACCGCTTACACTCACCTCACGCATCCGCTCGCGCTGCATCAATGTCACCCTTGAACATCATGGTAGGTGGTTTTACTACTATTCTTATGCTGGATACCAACATCATTCTATCTTCCTTAGGACTGTCTTCCTACTCCCATTCACCTCACACATCCACTCGCACTCAGCTTCACCACTCTTGCGCTGGATACCAACATCATTCTATCTTCCTTACCGGATACCAACATCATTCTATCTTCCTTACCGGATACCAACATCATTTTATCTTCCTTACCGGATACCAACATCATTCTATCTTCCTTACCGCTCGCACTCAGCTTCACTACTCTTGCGCTGGATACCAACATCATTCTATCTTCCTTACAGCAATATGGTGTGTCATTCAACTACTCTTCTCAATCGTCCTCGTCTTTGACATCCTTGTCCTCGCTCTTTTTCTCATCCTTGTCCTTCTTGCCCTCCTTGTTTTCTTTTTTCTCCTCCTCCTCCTCTTCCTCTTCCGCTTCCTCATCATCTTCGTCGTCTCCATCCTCACCATCACCGTTTGGCATCACCTGCCTGTTTATTTTCGATACCGCACACTTCACAGCAGTGACCTGCATGGCCTTGGCAATATTTTCTGCCTGCTTGAAGGTGCTCGAGTGTTTGTACACGTCTCGTATCATGCTCGACTGGAAGCCTGAGCGGTTTGCAAGTCTCTCCACTTTCTCTTCAAACCCAAACTGTGCGAACTGCACAATATCCGCAGTGTGGATTCGAGGGTCTATGTGAGGGACCCTGGCATTGGCCTCTGGGCTGCCATTGGTGGTGACGGCTCTCTCGGTATTTTCAATCTTGTTTGTCTGGCCATCGCTGGCGCCCATTTCCCCGAAAGCAGACTTGGAAGTGTGCAAGTGCAGAGTCATTGAGTATATTACTGTGTACCATAGTTCTCGTTAGCTTGAATTTGCTTCCCTGAATGAATATAGCTAGGAAATTTAAATGTTCTCAACCCACCAATCGGAAATAAAATCAACAGCGACTTGGTACGGCAGTTAAACCAAAAATTGAATAATGCTAGCGTGGTGGTTATAGTAGTCAGAAGTAACAGTCCCGACCCCTAAAACACATTTTCGTTCCATCTCCCGCCACCTGAGTACACGCACAATTTCACCACCCACACACATGTCAGTCTTCGAACCGAAGAATATCCTCACTCTTCTCAAGCACTCGACAGCTGTCTCCCCTCTTGAGAAAAACACCTTTGAGAAAAAATGGAGGGTTAGCGTGAGTGTCTCGGGCAGCTTGAAGCACACTCGTTACACACAATTTAATGTCTTTACTGACCAAAAAAAAGGTAGAGAAACGAGTCAGTACATGGAACGAGGTGTGCAGCCATATGAACAACCCACGTCCGCAGTTCCAGCTACAGTGGGAGTCCGAGATCGTTGAATACGTCCAGTTCCTGTGGGAGAAGACACGAACACGGTCAAAGAAAGGCGAGCCCAGCAAGCTAGGAGTGAACGTCCCATTGCTCGGGCCACGGTTTTTACCTCTGTCTTACCTGCATGTCCAGAAGCGCTCTGGAGGCGGAGCCATCGAGCCGACAATGCAATACCTCAAACCACTCAACATCGTGCATCCGTTCTACTACCCACAGCTTGGACAATGTCCAAGATGCGGGTCCGACAAGGATACGGCTTGGGAAGGCTGGACGAGTAAAGGAGCTCGAGAGCTCCATGGGCTGTTCTGTGAAGAAGCAGCTCTGGGCACACAGCTCAGATGCAACCGCTGCAGGGAATTGTCGAAGGGGAAGACCGGAGGTGACGCTGCCAGTGGTATGGTGGCTGCCATTGAGGGGTACTGCTTCACAACAACGAGTGCGATGTACTGGAAAGGCTGGGAGCATTGGAGAATCCCATGTGAGTCCCATGCACAGGTCGTCAGTGATCTGACGTATTCGGCTGCTGCAGGTGGCTTACCTATATTTTTCTACCGCTGCGCATTGACACGGGACCTCTTTGACCTGCTTGTTGAGTTACGGCCATCGTCGACCTCTGCAGGTCTCGAAGAACGTGTTAGGCGTGAGTACCGAGCTCCATTGTGAGATGTTACCCACATACCTGACTAATGCACTCACGCAGAACTGCATCTCTTCGAGCACAAGCGCAGAATGTTGGAGTACCTTGAGGCTGTCAGAGCTTGCGAATGCCAGAACAACTCGAAGAACACACCCGGAAACTACTTCAACAGTGGTGTGACTTCGGGAACTTGCCTTCAAGCATTTTCAGAACCTGATGATGCACTTGGCTACGGCGACAAATCAGTCTCTCGCGATACAATAACCGAGGTATTCATTGAATTTTCGACTCACACAAGGCAGATCGAGAGTGCGAACTACTTGAAGTCGCTATCAGGTAAGTCCAGCACTCGGATATTCCCTCACTTAGTACTAAGTCATGTTTGTCAGCAATATGTGCTTCTCTGGACAACACATTCAAAGCCATGAACAAGGCGACACTTACCAACAAGGATGGCCAGAAGATGAAAGAAATCAAGGGCGGTATTCTCACTGTCTTGAATGAGGGCAACAAGATTATTTCCTGGGTAAGTACTGAGTCACTTTGACACATGGTACCCACGCTGATCTGAATTTCTCACTAGAGGTTCTGTCAGACGTGCACTAATGCAGAGATCGCAGAGCTCCTGCTAGGCCTCAAGCATCGCCATGACGTCCTTGGCCTCCCGCAGCCGAAAATGGTGGTCGCCAATAACTGCTGTCACATTCGTGGCACAGTGGCATCCGCCATGCCTGAGACAGAAGCGAAGCTGGACGTGTGGCATTTCAGTGCCAGGTAAGTAACTTCAGCATGAGGAGCTATTACTCTGGCTAACAGGAACCTCTCCCACAAAGATATGTTGCCGCAATACTGAACGCGAGCAAGAGTCCGTTCCACAGTGCTATCGCTGTTGATATCTCAGGTGCAATCCTCAAGACGCATGCAGAACATGGACGTCCAGCAGAATACTGGGATCGCGGTGAACAAGAGCAGCGCCTTCTTGCAGCTTTTGATAAGTGGGCCGAGAAAGGTGTGTGGTCAGCAGCGGCTCAGAAGGTAAGTCTGTCTGCTTCATCATGAGCAGAAATTGAGTCTCACACCATCATATTTTGCTAGGTACATCAAGAGCAACTCAAACATGTCCGAAAAGGGTGTCTCGAGTGCTCGGATCAACACCTCAGGTCTGATGGCAGCCGTGTTGAAGGCACACACAAAGGCTGGAACTTGTTGCAGCGTGCCCAACCAAGTGGGATTGTGATGCTGTCTGCACTCGGTCACGACTTCATCCTCCGTCGCAACATTCAGGTCGCCTTCAGTAGGCGTCAAATGACGCCCTTTGTCAAATTCACCCATGGCTCCCACCACATCCAACTCTCTAACCACATCGCAAAACTCTACAACGGACTGTGCGAGAAGGGCACACAGCTGCTTCCTCTCCTACCAGAACTCCCAGATGTCGACTCTGGCGAGACTTTTGGACTGGTCGCATCAGACAATGCAACCACATTTGGTGGGTTGCTCATCAAGGAAGAGACTCTGGACGCCGAACTCGCGCACGACTTCGAGGTTCACACTGATAGCTTCACTGGCGGGACTGTAGATTTTGCGACTGAAGCCAGCTGCGGCATCATGATTGAGGACTGGCAGGTTGATCCAGCGCTCCTTGATCAACCTGCTGCACAGCCGCTGCTGCTACACACTGCCAACAGCTCTGTGAATGTGTCCAGTACCAAGCCCCCAACGAACAGTATGGTGAGTGGGGCATCACAAATCACCTGTTTTTCATCTGTTTACTGATGAACTTTTCTAGACAGCCTCCAATAATAGTGTTCTCACTGCCAAAGTCACGCCTCCCTCTCCAATTAAATGCAAGGCCATTTGCGTCTCGCCTAACTCCAACGACAAGTCCAACAGCGGGTCCGCTACTACAAAACAACCTCGGACTCTGGGTCCAGCCGGCACCAAGACGATTGATGGCTACTTTTCTTCAGGCCGTCTTCTGACATGGCATGGAGAGCCTCCCAGTGCTGCCACAGAGGTATGTCAATCACTCCCGATCAACGTTACACGCGAAAACTTCCTCCCGAATTCTCGCAGGATCACCCAGTGCTTCCTAGCACTGGAATCAACAACTCGATCACTCCCAATCAACGTTATATGGTATGTCCTCACTCCCGATCAACGTTACACGCAAAAACTTCCTCCCGAATTCGCAGGATCACCCAGTGCTTCCTAGCGCTGGCATCAACAACTCGATCACTCCCGGTCATCCTCTCTTCTCGCAGGGTTGCCCAGAGGTATGTTGAATCACTCCTGATCAACGTTACTAGTGCTGCCGCGGTCCGGTTCCGTTTGGTTCAGAGGTGATTGGACGAGAACCAAGGACTGGACCAAGGTTCAGTTCTAGAAATTTCAACGAACCTTAGACCGAACCTTTGCGAATGGTTCGCAGTGGTCAGGTTCGGTTTTTTCTCGGTCTGAACGCAAACTGAACGTGAAAAAATTACAGGCAGGAAAAAAATTCATAGGCAAGATATTTGTACTTGTAGTTACATGTCCAATGAAGCTGCATGTCCCTCAGCCTCTACTTCTGCAGAAAGGTGCCCATTCCTATATGCTCCCTTCAGTAGTTGTAGTGCAGTGAATGTGTCAGTGGCGAGTGCATTGCATCGGATAGTCGAAGTGATTCCTCCGCTTGAGAACGCTTGTTCAGAAGGAACAGAGCTGCCTTGAATGGGTAGATAGTCTCGCACGATGCGCACAAGTGTAGGGTATTGCAGTGAGTGAAGCTATTAAGTAGATTTAGTAGCGAAAAAACAAGTCAAAAAGAAAACTTACCCCCCACCAGGCCACAATGTCATCAGTCTCCTCTAGTGGCGAAGACAAGTACATGTTGAGCTCTTGACGAGGATTGTGAGTAAGGTGGTCTGATGTCTTGCGCGTCCTAATAGCCTCGCGCATCCAATTGTCGCCATAGTGCTTGTGTACACTGGCAGCTCTCATTGGCGGAGCGGATTGCTCGTTGGTAGTAGGTGTTCGACTTGGCGGTCTATAATAGTCATCGAACTAAAAAAAAAAAATAAGATGAGAGGGGGAAACAACATAGAACATGACGAGTACTCACCACGGCCTCCAGACGAGCTCTGCCACCTGCAACATCTTCAGAATCCCACCGGCCTTCGACGTATGCGAGCTTATAGTTTGGATCAAGAACTTAAATTATATTAGATAAGAACAAGTTGTAAAAATTGATAGTACTCACCAAGACAAATAAAATACACGTCTGATTGACTTGTTTTCTTGAAGTATTTGTCAATGTTCTTGAGTCCGGCCTTAATCGCGTCAGCGATTGGAAGATATTGCGGGTCAAGTGCCATGGATCTCCATTGATCAGCAAGGCACTCCAGCGTAGGGATCGTTTTCCATGCGGTCAGATGTTTTGCTGACGAGAACGATTGCTGAGCCGTGGCTGGTTCCTTGAGGACGCGGTGAATAAGCCCGAGGTGTCTCCAATCACTTCAATCGAGCTTGAAGTTGTCGTAAGTCTTGTTGCGAAGAGTTGGCACTTCGTGGCTTTCGTCGGCAAGGTTGCTCCCTTTATATGCGAATACCCAATCTCCTACTAACTCATAGTATGCATTGAAGGATCCTAAGAAATATAATATGTCAATCAGTTTATTGCGCTTGATCTGACGGAAAAGTCATACCTTGAGCTTGATTGAACAGGTAGGCGTTATCGGACAGCAGGGTGTGTGGGATGCGAACCTCCGGACAGGATAAGTCGAAAAAAGTCTTGAGAATGCCAAAGGTCAAAGTGACCATGGCGAATCTTGAGGATCGAGAAGTCAAAGCGTGTGATTGAGCCTTGAAGGCGTTGCAAGGAAGATGCGGTTCGGGGTTCGGAACGGTTCGGGAAGGTCCAAACCTATAGATGAACCGCACAGGAGTTAGCGGACCACGAACCTCATTCCGGTTCGGTCCGTGCAAAATGCTGGACCATGGACCGAACCAAGGACGAACCTGACCAATGGTCAGGTTCGAACCATGGTTCGGAACTGGACCACGGCAGCACTAAACGTTACATGCGAAAACTTCCTCCCGAATTCTCACAGGGTGGTGACCCAGCAGTTTCCAGCGCTGGCATCAACAACTCGATCGTTGTCGCAGCAGGCCAGACCCGGTCTCAGCGCTTGTTCTCCATCGCAACAGGTATCAATCCTCGCTCACTGACCATTCAACACTCAGATGAGTTCTACCTGTTCATGAACATGCGGGCCGAGTTCAAGTGGCTGTCCTATCAAATGACTTCGAAGTGCTGGGTACAGGCAACAGAGGAGTACAATCGCCATCTCGTCGAGAAAATGGGCCGGTCAGTCATCCAGAAGAACCCGCAGGCCCTCCTGCGCGCACTGGGTGACATTGAGCCCAAACTGATGAACCGCATCATCAAAGACGAGTATACCTGTGACTTATCAATCTTTTCCTTGCATTCACTCTGTTTTCTGACATCTATATTACAGCAAAAAGCAACAACGAGACGTTTTGGCGCTATCATTGTTCTGTTGTGCCCCTCGTCAAGGAAGAGCGAGGGAAAAAGGTCAGTCCCAAGTCCACGCCCTTGCTTCAAGGTGTTTTGTGACGCTGAACTTGCTTATTTTAGCCCCGAAAGGCGCAGACATGCTCACGCTGCCAAACGATCATGTACCCTGGCGCCGAAAACTCGCCACTCAACCACAAACGGGGCTACTGTGCTGACGGCGTCAAGCAGGTGTCGAAGAGTGGCGAAGACCTCCCTCCCTGGCCTCAGCCTCAAGGCCTGTTCTCTGAAGGCCGCACATTCCACCCGCACGCTTTTTTGACAGCCGTTCAGCGCGTCTTCTCACAGGGACCAGGAGAGATGGATATACTCGAAACGGAGGCCTTTGCGAAGCTCCTCGCCTCACGCACTGAGATCCGCGAGGATGGCGCAGTGCTTTTCCGTCTGTTCACAGACATCGTTGTTGACTCGTCCACCCCCCGCGACCGCATCGTCACCCACGATGGCAACCAGTGGCTCCGAATCAACTTCCTGCAGCAGCTATAGAGTCCCGGGTCTCATATTTGCGTCTGAATGTTTCTGTTTCTCGTTATTTGCGTCTCGTCTTAATGTTTCTGTTTCCCCCCTGCTTCGTGCCCTTCCTTCCCCTTCATTCCGAGTCTTCCACACCCATTAGTCACACTTTTGTCTTTAATTCACGCGGTTTTTGTTTTAAGGGCTAGGGCTTGAAGCCCCAGCACCCAGCACATTCAGAGAGCCTCCTTAAGAAGGGGGTAGGTATGTTTTCATTTCCACTCACTCGTTGCTCGTCGTTCCCGCCGTCGCGTCGCCGTTTTGCCTTTGTCGCCTAGGGCAAAATTGAACCGGTCACGTGACGTCGAAACTCACGTGCTTTGCAAAAGGTCTGAACGGTCCTGCGGTGTTTGAAAAACGGTCAGACCGTTTGTAAGCCTCCCCTTCCCATGCCGCAGCTGCCCTACAATTTACAAATAATTTTGCACGAACTAACAGGTGCTTGTCTCAGATTGAACGCGTTGATGCATCAACGTGCTGCGTCGGTAGACTGAAGTGCTGAAACTGCAGCGCTGAAGCTGAAGGCCGCCATCATTTTCGAAGCTTCAACTTATTACATAATGAGATGATTGAGTCCTTGTGACTGGCAAGACAGTCGCAAGACTCCATCCACTGAGTTGACGGTCGTCTATCATGCGGTTCTCTACTTTAGCATATGTTACTAGTGCATTGGCAACTGCCGCAACGCTGCAACCAATCACTTCCAGCAACATCAAGGAAACCTCACGTTCCTCCGAGCCCAACAAAGCTATCATCGAGGAAGGTAAGTCGCACTCTTATCTTACGACAAATATCGAGTTTAATCTAGGAAAAGGATGGGGAGCGGTGAAATGTGAGTACGGACTACTCGCTTCTCAATTGTTTCCTGACGTTAGAAATGATCAACAGCACTGTTTGACAATCCCTCGAAAATCACAGACGCGTTATATGATCAATTTGATCACCTAGTCATTCATCAAGGCGCTGCCACGGTCAGCAGTCTGACAGAAAAACTTGGATCGTTGCCTGCTTCAGCACACATGATGTACGATGGATTACACTTTCCAAATGCTGGAAAGTCCTGCTGGGACAAGGTTGCTGGGTTCGGTCCAAATATCCAAGGGTGTACAGACGAATTCTTCCAGCGTGCCAGGGAATTCTATCCCTCCGACAGGATAACAGAATTGAGGAAGTCTGTGGATAGTGTCACCAGCACAGCTACAACACTGTACCAAGTCGTCAAGGAAGCCGCAGAACAACGTGGCATTCCTCTCTATACCGTATTAAGAGATCTTGGAAACACTTTCCGTGGCCTCTTTGAAGAGCTTAAAGAGCAGTTTCCGCCGCCCGATGAGGCTCCCAGTCATGAGAAGCGCATGACCATGATCAGCACGGTTCTTGATCGTGTCGAGGAGTGTTTTCTGCAGGTCGTCGGCAAGCTCGGAATGAACAAGGAACTCCTGAAAAGTCTCACAGGTTCTCTCAAGTCCGGTGTTAAACAGGTTGTTGTGACCATCGGTGTGTCACGACTAAATGACCATTCCGGAACAACCTAATATCAAACGATGACACAGGGGACGTTAGTGAACAACATCCGCACCTCGTGTGGGCCCTCGCGGGCATTGTGATTAACATGCTATTTGCCCAAGGGCATCTTCTTCTCACAATTCTCCGCATAGTTGGGTTTGGGCCTTTGGGACCGATAAAGGGTACGACTTTGTGTAGTTGCAGCACATCAATATTTATGACGTTTTTAGGCGGAATTGCTGCGTGGTTGCAAGGGTGGTTATTTGGCCCTGCCGTGCCAAAGGGCGGCTGGTTCGCAATGCTTCAGCGCCTCGCCATGAAAGGGGGAAATCGGCTGTAAAGCTGGTGCGAGGTTTGGATACATGACTCAAACCCTCGGAGTCTGGGACGTTTGTACAAATATTTCTTGTTGTACATTACTTGTACATTTTACTTCACGCTTCAAGTGACAAGGCAACCTTATGAAGTCAGGAGTCTCACATCAAAGTCTTCGTCGCCAAATATCAAAACCAACAAACTCATTCAGGCTATGAATCGGCAGCAGAATAATCATATTCGCAAAATTACAAAGATGCTGCCATAAGAGTAGAAAAAAAGATTGAGATAATTATGAAAGTAAAGTTGAAGGGGAAGTCGCCGAGCTGCGGGTGATGAATCAGAAGGAAATCGTGTAAGATAGTAGTTTTTCACGTGCCAAAGTTTGCAGCAGTCCGAAGTGGATAGAAAGGTCAAAATCGCCTATGAACAGTCCCGGTGTCATGATAGAGTTGAAGTGAAGGGTGCAATCCGCCGAACTGCAGGTGGCGTATTAAAGCGGATTGTATAGTACAGTTTGAGTATAGTAGTCAAGTTGGTGAATAATTTTGATGAGATCGTAAAGGGTCCATAAGTACGAACACGTGAGTCAAGACAGACTGGTATGCCTGTGACAGAATGTGACGCGACGTGAGTCCGCCGCTTCCGTTGAACACGACCAAACCACGCGCACCACTAGTACTGCTATAACACGGACGACCATGGCACCTGCCAAGTCCTCAAAGTCAGCTGCACCGACAGGGAAAGACCTTCGCTCTTTCTTTGGTGGCGCTGGAGGAGATAAATCCGTGAGTGTCCTTCTTCAAGTTCCATCCATCCATAACTTCTAAGTTCCGCGGACTCCTAGCACAAGGCAACGACCAAATCCGACCGTACAATGATGCCCGACAGCGATGATGTTACACCGAAAAAGAATCTCAAGCGAAAAAATACTGTCGTTATCTCGAGCGATGAGGACGACTCCGTCGCGTCCCCGCCGCCAAAGAAGAAAGTAGCCGTCGCTGCCAAGTCTGCACCGAAGATACCTGCCTCGGCCTCAACCTCGAAAGCGACTGCACCAAAAGCAGTCGCATCAGCATCGACCTCGAAAGCAACTACATCGACGGGCAAAATCAAGACGAATGGAAAGGCACCTGTCAAATCGAAGAAATCAAAGGACGATGAGTTTGTGGTGGACTCTTCCGAGGAAGAAGCAGAGGAGAGTGGAGATGACTATGAGGACGAAGAAGACGTCAAACTTGTGAAGAGGAATACTAAGCCGCCGCCTAAGAAACCTCGCCCACAGAAAGCACCTGCAACGAAGGCAGCAGCCAAAGGCAAGGCTAAAGAAGAGAACGTGAAACTGCCCGTCAAACCCTTCAAGTACGCTGACTTTACGTGTTCGTGCTTCCGTCTCTGAACTATGCGACTTAGTTGGGCTGCTGCAAAAGCCGCAAAATTGGCTGGACCGTCCGCCCCTGGTTCGAAACAGGTCCCTGAGCCTAAGTCATCCAATTGTCTTGAGGGGTTAGCATTTGTCTTCACTGGCGAACTCAGCAGCTTTTCTAGAGACGAAGCAACAGACTTGGCGAAGCGGTTTGGGGGGTGAGTTGTCTTTAAATCCACAGTGTCTACAAAGCTTCATAATTTCATAGGCGCGTTGTAGGGCAACCTTCGTCAAAGACATCGTTTGTCGTCCTGGGTGATAACGCCGGTCCTTCGAAGCTTAACGCCATCGCAAAGCACAAACTGAAGACGCTCTCCGAGGACGAGTTCCTTAATCTAATCGCCACTCGCCAGGGACCAGGCGGACCAGGCGGTGGGGAGTTAGACGAGAAGACCAAGAAGAAGATGGCAAAGGAACAGGAAACAATCAAACAGGCTGCGAAGGAGCTCGAGCGGAGGGAGAAACAAGCGTCGAAGGACGCCGGTGAATCTGGCAGGTCAGTATGCACTCCTTTTCACCCAGCACGCCCGCTGATTCTCATTACAGTTCCAAAACCGACGTCTCAAACCAGCTATGGACAACGAGATACGCTCCCCAGTCGTTAAAGGAGATCTGCGGCAACAAAGGGCAGGTGGAAAAACTACAGCAATGGCTTCACGATTGGTACGTCTACAGGTAATATTTCTCAAAGTAAACATAAATCCCTTCGCAGGACAGACAGCCTGAAATGCGGTTTCAAAAAACCGGGAAAGAACGCCATGAATGTCTACCGCGCGGTGATGATCACCGGCCCGCCTGGTATAGGCAAGACTACCAGTGCGCATCTTTGCGCCAAGCTTGAAGGCTTTACGCCCATCGAGCTTAATGCAAGCGACGCGCGCAGCAAAAAGCTAGTCGAGGTAAATCGGGTGTGGAGCCTTACCTTTTTACTATACTCACAAATATCCAGAGCGGTATGAACATCAGCAACCTGTCGTTAGACGGGTGGATGGGTGGAAACGATGTTTGTTCGTTCCATGCTCTCCGTCTCGTTGATCTAATACGTCACTAGGCGACAAACGCAGCTGGAGTCAGAATCACCGACAAGACATGCCTCATCATGGACGAAGTCGACGGCATGTCTGCTGGCGACAGGGGTGGCGTTGGCGCTCTCAGTGCCTTGATCAAGAAGACGAAGGTATGCTATGTTTTGATCGATCCACTCCAGCAAACATCTTACCTCTTTATTCAGATCCCTATTATCTGTATCGCTAACGATAGAGGCGCCCAGAAGCTGAAGCCACTCGTCGCGAATACATTTGGCATGACATTTAGACGGTATGTTGGACTCAATTTTGGGGTGTAACATGACCTCACTGTAGTAACAGGCCCGAGGCTCAAGCTGTCCGATCACGCATAATGACGATCGCGTACAAGTAAGTTGTCCTTCATTTACATTGACACCATGCTGATGTCGTCGACTAGAGAGAAGATGAAGATCCCCGCCAACGTCGTCGATCAGCTTATCGCTGGGTCTCAATCGGATATCCGACAGGTTCTGAATATGCTGTCTACATGGCGACTATCCGGTAGTAGCATGGACTTTGACGAGGCGAAGAATCTGTACGTGTTCTCTTCGTCGTTCATATTCACTGATTATATCTATTATGACCAGTACAAAGATGAACGAAAAGTACACCATCTTGACGCCGTTCGACGTGACAAACAAAATTCTTGGTCCGTACGCGTTTGGGCCAAATGTTCGAGAGACACTAGGCGACAAGATGGAGCTGTATTTTCACGACCATTCTTTCGTCCCACTTTTCATCCAGGTGACACCCGCTGTCTCCGCATGCCCCAAATGTATTTACCCTCTCGTCAGGAAAATTATTTGAAGACTCAACCTGTCAAGGTTCGGAACCTCGAAGGGCCTCCAAAGATGTTGAAGCAACTTGAATTAATGGATCAAGCTGCGTCTTCCATATCTGACGCCGATCTTGTCGACGCTCTGATTCACGGGTGAGCAGATCACATAGGTCCTTCCATCAGATCTTATGATATCCTTCAGACCGGAACAACATTGGTCGTTGATGCCTTTGCATGCGGTGTGTTCGATGGTGCGACCCGCTTCATTCCTGTTTGGTCCAGGCGGCGGATACGGCGGCCAAAACCCAATGACGTTCCCTCAGTACGTTCCCTCACGGATCACAACACACATCATTAATATGATATTCGCACAGGTGGCTAGGACAAAATTCGAAACAGAACAAGCTCAATCGACAACTGGCAGATGTGCAGGTCCGAATGCGACTCAAAGTCTCCGGGGACAAACACGACATCCGACAGTCGTACATCCCTGCACTATTCCCCCACATCGTCAAGCCATTGATAGACCAGGGCGCTGTGAGTCTTGTCGCTTCTTCTTTCTCCTCGCTCCTTATCGCGTTCTTCATAGGCCGCTGTCGACGACGTCATTGAACGGATGGATGAGTATTACCTTTCCCGTGAAGACTGGGACACTGTCGTTGAGCTCGGCGTGGATGCGCAGAAAGATGATGTCGTCAACAAACTCATCAAACCTGCGACCAAGACATCATTTACGAAGAAGTAAGCTCACCAATCTACCACGTCTGATTGTCGCTAATGGTAAGCTCAGGTATAACAGCACGGATCATCCAATACCCTTCCACAAAGCAGCGGATCTCGGGAAAGTACCCAAGAAACTCTCAGGAGGTCCCGCGCCCGATCTAGAAGACGTTTTTGATGTGAGTGTCCTAAGCATGATCGTCGGTCACCGTGCGCTAACATCTCTTCCAGTTGGATGATGAAGTTGTCGATGTGTCTGATGACGAGAAGAAGAAAGTAAAGGATGAGGATGAGGTCGCTGCTGATAAGCTGTTCCAGGCTAGCAAGCCCAAGACTCAGAGTCAGAAGGCTAAGACGAGTACGGTCAAAAGGAAGAAGGTTCAGAATTTTATGTGATTGATCTAATTTTTACCGTGGATGTTATTGTGTTATGATCGTCTATGTCCTACTAAGTAACTTGAAGTGGGAAGGGTTCGACCGACCGGCCATCTCGTGGCCCGCACTCGAACTTACATGTAACAGTTAGTGTCAAGACTCGGAGGCCATCTGAACAACACCTAAAAACACCAGTTTGGGAGTCACGACGCAGACTCACAACCAGTCGCCTTGTATTGGAATTGTATTGCACAAGAGGCGTGCGACGGCGAAATCCGAAACACTGACTACTTGCTTACC
>MU179359.1:156530-172229 GCA_016767475.1 Suillus weaverae | reverse complement strand
TCTACTGAATATTCATTTACATCGGCCCACTCATCTACTCTACATATTCCCTGCATGGGCCCACCCGCCTCCATCGGGAATAATTTGACTCCCGGCCCATCCGGTTCTTAAAACATTTTGGTAGCATGTTGACAGCTCAATTTCCATGACATTTGACTCGTGGACATCAATTATTGGTGAACTGTTTTTTTCTGTTACTGGGCATTACATTTGGAACCCTCCTGACAAGCTGCTACAGTGGGAGTTGAAAAATGAGCATCTCGCTTTCAGCCATGTTGAAGGCAACCACAGTGGCTATAACATTGGCCAGATACTTATTGAGACCATAGATAGGTTCAGCATTTGCAAGAAGGTGAGTTTTTTTTTAAATGTTTCACATTAGCATTAGACTAACTTTACTTGTATGTACAGGTTGGGTGGATGACATCAGATAACGCCTCAAACAATGACACCACCATGAAAGAAGTGGCAAAGGTCATTGACAAGGATGGCACTCATTGGCTTCCAGGTTCTCGCCGCATCTGATGTCAAGAACACATCCTCAATCTCGCTGCACATCACTTTGTTGATGCAGTCGCACCCACCCCTCAAGCAACATTACTCAAAAAGATTCGCAGCACTATTGATAGTGGTGATGAGACTGACATTGACAGCTTGACCAAACAGCTCGCTACACTGGAGGATGATCCCAAGGCTATAACCAAGGATGGGTTTGATGTTGGGGATGCCATTGGAAAGGCACTTGCTCTCATTGAACAGGTGAAGTCTTAGTTTTTGTCTTTGAGTTGTCTTCTGATGTGACTTTTAGATTCACAAATCCCCACAAGCCCGCACTTTCTTGAAGAAGTCCTGTGAGGAAGAGGGCATCTCCGTTCACAAGATCTTGGCCTGGGTGAGAATGCACTGGGCATCTCTCTTTAAATGCCCTAATGTTTCATGTCACTTTGTCTGGCCATCAACCACTTCACCCTGCTTGCTGATGAGAGTCCCAAAGTCCCAATGTTGCACAACAAATCTTACAGCGACTTCAAGCTTGATCGGACTGACTGGAAGAAAATTTGGCTTGTGTGTAATGTCCTCAAGGTAGCTATTCTTTTTTGTTCGTCTACTTGTTTACTTACTTATGTTTAATAGGAACCCACTACTGTGCAACAATCATTCTCTTCAGCCACACACCCAACAGCCTCCCAGACCATACCTACACTGGAGTGTCTTGCTGATACGTGGCAGACAATGGCCAACAGCACAGAATATTTGCCAGTTGCTGATGCAATTCAGAAAGGCCTCAGGAATGTGGGGAAGTACTATGAGAAAACTAACAACTCAGATATAGACTTCATCTGTCTGGGTGAGTACTTTTTTCTTTCTCCTGCAGTGTATTTCTAATGTAATTGCAGTTCTTGACCCCAACTACAAGTTGGTGTATGTTGAAAGTCATTGGAGTGTTGCAAAGGTCACGAGTGGGAGGGTTTGTCTTCAAGCCCTGGTAAGTTTTACTTCACTTAATATTCCATCAGCTGATTGTTGTGTAGTTTAATAAATATTACAAAGTGCCTCCAATGTCACACACCATGGAACATGCTGCTGTGCCAACAAAAGTGTTGCAGGGTGTTTGGTACAGCAAATCCTGGATGCACAATGCTGTCACAGCACGTCAAGCAGCAGACAATCACACCCATGACCCGCTTCAAGAACTCTCATCATATCTCACTTCACTATTGGAAGAGACAGATAATATTGTGGCATGGTGGGGGGTACATTTTGTATTATCACATTCTGAGCTCACTCTATTCATTAGCTACACTCACTTCAGTATCCAACACTATCTTGTATTGCGTGTGATTATCTACCAATTCAGGGCAGTGCAGTTCCCTCAGAATGTGCTTTCTCTAACAGGGGTATCACATCAACACTTCACCACAATGCACTGGCCCCAGCTACATTCTCCACACTCCAATTATTGAAGGCAAGTTACCACAATGGTCATGTTTCAGCAGCTACAGAGGCAGAAGAGTTTGCGGCTATGTTAGACTAGCTATTCAATGTGTAGACTAGCTTTTTGTCAACATTTTTTGTGCTCACCATAGAAAAAATTTCAGTTCGGTTCAAGTTTGGACCAGAAAAAAACCAGACTGGACCACAAAGAACAGTTCTTGATAGTTTGGTTCTGGGTTCGAAGATTTTGCAGAACTGGACCATGGTTCGGTTCTTGGTTCTCATCCTGGACCCCCTGAACTGGACTGAACTGGACCACAGCAGCACTAGAGTTTAAAAGTTTGGTTAAGTCCAGTTTTTTGCCTGATTTTGATGCAACCAGACCCAAACCAGTCCTTAATTTAGCGTTACTATGGTCAGACTTGAACCAGACCAACAGAAACCGGTCTTTGCTGATCAGAAGTGTCTCGCAGTCAGTTTTGGACTGGTCAGGAGTCCAACTGGTTCAAAACCCAGTAAAACTGGTTTCAACCGACCTTTCAGCATGTAAATTAACACGTTGGTAACATGATATGTATATAGTTAAGCAACCTAGCCCACTACCCACCAAGCCTACCACCATCATGTATCGTAAATCTTCTCATCCTAAAAAGCCTTCTGAAAAAGCTGCAGCAATGGCTTCATCACATTCTCGTAACAACACACGGTCTTGCCCACCAAAGTCCAAGGCATCCCCAAAGCATGTGGGAAAGCGAAAGAAGGCACCTAGTAGTGAGGAAGAATCACCATCTGAGTCAGATGATAGTATCGTCAAAGAGATGCACCATACCTCAAAAAAGAAGGTGGCAACTAAGTGTGCACAGCACCAGAGCCAGGCAGCTATTGAAGTTGTTGAAGATAGCAGACCTGAAGATGAGACACAGGATATGGTTGGCATTGAGGCTGCACAAGATGATGGCACTGAATTCGAGGAGATAACTAATCCAAGTGGGAAAGAGCAGGATGAGGGAGACAAGGTTGGTTTCTTATTACCCTGAAATAAAACATTAGCTCAGTTGCAAAAACAGGACAGTGATGACAATCCCAAAGATAGGCATGACATGGCCACACTGCCTGAAGTGCTGAAACCCAAAAACAAAACTGCAGAGGACCTACTCACAGTATTCTCGGAGAAGTGTACTGTAAAGTTCATCAAATCAGATGGCAGGGTAGAGCAGAAGAGAGGGCACTGGTGCAATATATGCAAGTAAGTGATAGCATTCAAGAATCTTTTTAAATACTTACCTGAGATACAATGATCAAGAGCGAATCCAAAATTTGTTGCTGCACATGGAAAACGAAAGATTTTTCATGTTGGGAGCAATTCAAGCTGCCATCAACATATTCGCAGCCATTATGAGGTGTACCAGAAGAAATGCGTGGAGATGGGACTGTGTGAGCACCATTATGCAGTTCCACGTTCATTGGTGCAAGAATGGGAACAGGCAAAGACAAGCAGTCAGAAGCGCCTCATGAAGATGTTCCAGAAGAAAGCAGATTTGCCCAATTTCTCAAGGAATGATGTGCTCTGTACAGTCACAGAGTTTGTTGTCTGTGATGACCAGGTGAGTGTTGATGATTGGTGATTGATAACTAGATTGTGCTGATTCCAAAGTTGCAAAGTCGCTGGCTGTAGTAAACAAAGCCACATTTAGAAACTGTCTTGTTGCAATGTGTCCTTCTGCAACCAAGGCTGATATTCCCTCAACACATGATATTACAGTGTTCATTCATAACTCCTTCCTTGATTTCTTCAAGCAAATCAAGTCTGAAATCTAAGTAAGTCATGTTTATTTTAACAAGCTACACCAACTAAATCTATTTGCCTCATAGTCTTCAAATAGTGGTCGCATCTCCACAACAACAGACCTCTGGTCTGTTGATCAGACCAAGGCCGCCTTTTTTGGTCTCACCACACACTGGATACACGCTGATATGAAGACTGGTACATGGACACTGTGGTCACAGGTGGTTGCATTCAAAGGTATGTTGGGTGCTCACAGTGGAGAAAATTTAGGACATTACTTTGTTGGGCTGTGCAAATGTGCGGGGATTGTGTCTGGTCAGTCATCGAAGGTACGCAAGTTCTAACTCGTGCATATATATGTCAACTCAACCACTCTGCAGCTTTTTTGTGTCACTGCAGACAATACTTCCAATAATGACACAGCATGTGCAAAGATCGAGAGCATCTTCCATCGCTGATGGATATATTCATTCAGCACACTCCAACATCGTCTCCCTTGTCTCACACATGTCATTAACCTCAGCATTGTTGCTATCATGTCAGTAATCACGTGAATCGCTAATGTCAAAACCACCACAGCGATATGGGAATTTGACCCCAATGATCACAACAATTGTGTCCTTGGCAACTCATTAGATGTAGTTGCCGCAGTGCGCACCATTGCTATCAAGGTTAGTTTGGTTTTTCTATGTCCATTCATTCTACTAATATACTACACAGATTCAGTGTTCTGGACAGTGGATAGACTATTTTGAGACACTTCAAAAGAACTGCAGCCTGGAGAATACCCTCAAGATTCCATTACACAGCAATGTCAGGTGGGGCACTGCGGATGGAATGCTTGGGCATGCATATGCACTACAACAGGTATGTTTACACTATTCATTGTCAATGCTTACCAAATTACATCACATATGTCATCAACATATTCATCAGCACAGCGGATGAGCTCTTTGGGCCAGTCACGGTCATTCGGCGCAACAGGAAACAGGTCAAGAACATCCCATGGACAGCATTTACATTCAAGAATGTGGATTGGGAGCGCATGAATGATGCACGCGAAATCATTGCTGTAAGTTGACATTTTCTTATTTCTCTCATATACTGACTATTGTTTTATAGGATGCTAATAACAATAACATTCAACAATATTTTTCATCTGAAACACAGCCAATGCTGTGGCACGCCATTCCAGCAATTGAGGAACTCCAGACCGCATTGGAGATGAAACTCAATTTGCCAAAGTATGAGATCTACAAGGATGCCATCCAGGCTGGCCTTGACAAGATCAGAAAATACTACCAGAAGTTTGATGACAAGCCTGTGTATGTTCTCGTGCTTGGTAAATGATTTTTACTTGCACATCTACATAGTATCGCTGACACTGTATTTAGTTCTCCACCCTTATTACAAGCTGGCATACATCAAGATGCAGTGGGGTGGGCCAGAAGAGCAGGTGAAGGAGCGTGCTGCCAGAAATCCAAACACTATTGATTGGTATGATGAGGCCCTACAAGTTGTTGAGGCAGCCATGCAAGAATATTCCCAATGTGCTAAACCAACAACTCCATCAGCATCTCTGGGTTCTTCCACTGGCAGCATCTCTCGTGACACTGCTAGTGTTGAATCAGAATATGACCATCTTTTACTTGATGAGTATGTTGAATTGCTTCAACTTGATACTGTGATGTCCGAAGATGATTGTAACAAGGTTGATGTAGTCATAGACTGAGTATTATGTCATGTTTTAGCTATACAGTGTATATACAAGTGTGCCCTGCCTGTAGGCAATGAGTTTGAAAAAGACCGGTTGCAGTTGGTTCAAAGTCAGTCTTTTTTCTTTGGTATAATGAGGCAACCACAACCATGGTCCAGTTCAAAAAAAGTCTGGTCTTGGTCCGACTGCAGTCTTTTTGCAGTTTTGCAACCGGACTTTTAAACTCTACCTTAGATAGATCTTGCATCTTGTTACCATCACTGAAGGTGATGTGGATAATGGTGCTGAAATGATTCAGATTGCGCTATCGAGGGAAACTAGTGACCCTACCAGTGAAGGACATGAGTTTATGAGAATTGCAATGTGAATGACTTACTGTTTCTCAATTTTTGACTCTTCATCACATCCAAGCACTTTGAGGATTTTCTTCAACTCCTCGAGTAGGTGCCTCCACATACCAAGATGGAGGGCATGAAGGCAGTTGAAACTGATGGCTTGATGAGGATTAGAGTGTGCAATAAGCCAGAGAACATTCTGTTGATGAGGTATTAGCAAAGATCAGGATTGTATGGGATAATGAGATATAAAGGAGAGTAGCAGTGCAAACCATTAGGATTTAGAAAATGAAGACACAGAGGCAAAACAATAGGGTGAAAATCACTGATAGCTTACCATGACAGCACACAATCCTAGCACCTTGAGTAGTTCCTTGCCTCGAGCTTTGCTGACCTTATAAACATTGAGTGCGGCTATTGCTTCTTCCACTGATCTAAATGCAAATGTCTTCAACAGCTCACTAAGTTCTTCAAGTGGTACCAGACACACCAGACAGGGACATCACACATCTAAAAATGGTCTAATATCAGATTGCAGACATGTGTAAGAATATAGAACATACTGTTCTTCATAATCAGCAGAAAATATCAGAAGAATGGGAAACAGCCAGCACATGATCTTGTCATAGCAATTGTGTGAATAACCAGACTTCGAGTATTGCATGACAAGTTCCAAGAGTTTTAAAAATGCCTTGTGCCATATGACATGCTCGAGGTTTACAAACTCTGGCTTGCCTTCTTTGTCTGTATCTTTAGATACCTACAACTATAATGAACCACATCAGAAAATTCAGTCAAAATGTTGACCTACAATAGGCAACCACCCAACAACACAGCCACTGTCAATGCCCTCACTGTTTCATATGCTAATTGGCAAATTCGTGCAACAGACCATGACAGGATATCCCTTTACCATACCATGGAACAACAGTCTTGTCTTGTCCACATACAGGATGAAGCAGAATGGAGCAGCTTTAACACCATTTGGGAGGCGAGACTGATTTGTTGATGCTGAGTGAAAGTAGATAGATTAAGCAGATGTTACATGCCTCCACTGATCACCTGTCCAAGGCTCATTGTAAAAGTGTTTGAACACCCTGCCATTATGCTTGAAAACATGCTGTGCATCCCAGACAAAATGCAGAGCAAGTAGTGGATTAGCTAGCAAATCAAGGGCCCAGTCCCAGAGAGGCAGCACATGAGTCTCATACACTCGTTGTTCTTTTTTATAAGGAACAGTGATGTTGTATTTGATAAACTAATTAACAAATGTATCATACAAAATGTGAGATTCATTATCAACATACCAGTGTCACCTGAGTAACTGCATGTCCCCAAGCTTTGCACAGATCGTTGTCATTTGCAAGAGTTATTTGGCTTTCTCCTCTCAATACACGACCAATGAGAGCCAAGAGCCTGTCAATCTGTGACTTGTTAAGTGCGGCATTGGGTGCGATTTCCACAAACTCAAAGTCGCCACATGAACAAAAAGGACGCCAGGGCCCTTCATCCACAGGAAGCTCTTCAGGATATGTGTTGATGCCAAACTCCTCAAATGTTTGAAGGAGTGGTTTACAGCCAGCTGAAGGATGATACTCTGTTTTGAATTTGATGGGCCATGGAAGAGGGATTGCAGATTGCGGTTCATCAGAACCTTGCTGGCTGCTGGCTATACAAAAGAATCAGTAAGCGATACAGGTGAATATGGTACATACTTACCTAGGCTATCAGCACCCTTGAGATTCCCATTGTAGTTCCCATTGTAGTTCCCATTGTAGGCTTCAAAATCACCTGCATCCAGGTTGTCTGCTGGCAGTGCAGGGTCAGCTAGTGATGGTTGGTGTTTGAGGTACACACAAAAGTGTATGTGAGACATACCTAGAGGACCATGATCCCTGATTGCAGGGGGAGCATTCTGAATCCCAGTGACTGATTGTGATGGGCCAGCACTAGGAGGTGTTATTATGCCCATGTCAATGTGAGCCTGCCACTGAGCTACATACCTCAATGATCATCAGGGAAATCCACCAAGAGCAGGTAGCAGAGGACTTACCTCTCCTTTGGTCTTGTTCATATTGAATGGTGAACACTGCTTGTTCTGCTTTGGTGTCCTTGTGCTTCTTGCAACTCACTTCATGCTTCTTGAAGCCTTGCATCTTGAACTTCTTGCTACAATGCGAGCACAAAAGCTGCACTGTCAGAGAAGTTGTATTTGCTTCTATGTAGTGCTGCCATGGTCCAGTCCCGAACCTTGGTTCAGACCTGACTAATGGTCAGGTCTGTCCATGGTTCAGTCCATGGTTCCAAATTTTGGATGGACTGGACCAAAATAAGGTTCATGGTCCATGTTTTCTGAATGGTTCTCACATAGGTTCAGATGTTCCTGAACCACCAGTTTCAACTCACCTCTTTGGGAAGTTACCTTCAGTGTGATGCGTTTACCAGGATGTATTCCAAACCCTGAACCAAATCATCTTGTGATATCTGCAAGGCATGCTACTTCAACTTCTCCCCCCATGGTCGCATCAACTTCTGGGATCCTCAAGATTCGCATTGTCTTTGAATCAGACACTCACATCCCACACCCCTGGTTGACAGAAAATGCTCAAGGTATGTCAACTGTCAATATACTCAATAAACTGATTGATATATCACATTGATACAGATTTACTGATCACTTGTTTTGCACATAAAGGGAGTGAGCCCCACCAGGTGAGTTGTATTACCTCCTCTCAACATGTCTGAATCTGATGGATGTGCTCTCAATGCTGATGGCTCCCTCAACAACACCGAAGATATTGTATTTTACCATGACCCTGAAGATACTATCCCACTCTGCACTCTGTCCTCTGCCCAACCAACACCATCTACCACTCCCACAGGCTCAGACACCTTCTCAGTGCTGCTGAAAGCTGGGCACAAACCAGTGCCAGTTACTGCAGGTGCTCGCTGCTCCATTTGGACATTGAAGCCTTCTGCCCGCCTCTGTGATGCCGACAATGCTTACTCTCACCCATCATCCTCAACCAACTCAACAGCCTGCAAATGTGCATTATCTAGTGTGACTGAGCAGCTAGTTAGCAAGAAGGTCGCATTGCAGCTCTCAGCCCTGTCATCTGATGACAATGACTTTCACCTGGCTGGTGCTGATACAGATAACGATACTGATCCTGGTACTGGCCACACTGGCCACTCTGAGTCAGTTGAGGATGAAGATGCACCTGAAGATGAAGATACACCAACACCTGAAGACAAACTTGACAACAAACCTGAAGACTCAAACATCCAAGCCACTTTGTCAAAGAGTGAGCGCACTGCTGATGTTTGCACCATTTTCACTTGCAATGACAAAGAATGGATATGCAAACCTTGCATGTACGTATTTAGCACTATGTGTGTGGTTACTTGCTAATGTTTGATAGGGATGCTGGTGCACTCGAAAGCAAGTACACCTTTCGGGGAGGAATATCCACACTCTGCACACATATCTGTCAGTACATTCACATCTTCATCTCTCACATCTTTGTTATTGATATATATTAGTAATAAAAACCATTTTCAACTGTACAAAACATGTTGTGAAGCTGCAGGCATCACCATGCACCCTCGAGTGGTTCCAGTTAGCAAAGATCAATGCCTGTGAGTATCATGTATCATGATTCATGTTGTGTTGTGCTGATTCATGGATAGTTCAAGACAATCCACCCTTGACAACATTCTTGTCCCCAAAGCACCTATGTTTACTAAGGCAAGACTTCTCAAATACATCATGGAGCTTATTGTGACCGAAGACAAGGCATTGCAACTTGTCGACAAACCAGCCTTCCGCGACTTGCTCCATTATGTCTGCCCCACCCTTGCTGAAAAGGACATCCCTCACCACACCAAGGTGACAGAGACCATCAAAGCCTGTGTGGTAGCTGTAGTTGATGTTATCCGTGAACATCTTGCAAAGGTGGACAGTCAAGTCTCCATGACTGAGGAGACTGAGGATATTGTTGCCTGGTGGGGGGTAATTAATTTTCCAGTTGTTGACTCAATTTTTTTGCTACTTAATCTATTTATTAGATTCACTCGCTACAATATCCTACACTTGCATGCATCACGCAAGACTACCTCCCCATTCAAGGCAGCTCTGTTCCCTCTGAGCAGGCCTTCTCAAGTGGAGGAATCACTTCAACTATCTGATGCAATGCACTCGCAACCTCCACATTCACTGCATTACAGTTGTTGAAAGGAGCATATAGGAATGGGCACCTTTCTGCAGCAGTAGAGGCTGAGGGACATGCAGCTTCGTTCGACATGTAGCTATGAGTACCATCTAGTACTGTCTATGTTTTTTTTTTTGCTAGCTGTAAAAAATTTTGTGTTTGGTTCACGTTTGAACCAAAAAAAGACTGAACCTGACCATTTTGAACCATTCACGAAGGTTCAGTCCAAGGTTAGCAAGTCTAGTAGAACCAGACCCAGGTTTGGTTCTTGGTTCTTGCTCAACCCTCTATGAACTGGACCAAACCGGACCACAGCAGCACTACTTCTATGAGTGCAAGAGGGACCCATACTGGCGACATCATACTGTACAATCAACAAAGTGAACATTTATCGATTATCAGGCATTGCATAACAATATCTCACGCTTTTGATGACCTCAGCAGGCTCAGCTGCCCTTGTAAGGCACTTTTAAGGTACCTTTCAATGCACATGACCCAACTTGTAAGCCGGCGGCATTACAATGGCCCGTTACTTTTTTCTGACAGAATGACATGGTGGGTGGAGGAGAAGATGCATGTGGTTCAACTGCACTGACTCGGATATGATAAAGATAACATATGTGCAAATGCAGAAGTTAATCTACAATATGCACATGCACAATGCATGTATATGCAAAGTTTGTCAAAAGTTTATGGTGCTGGATAAGTTCAATTATTGCACACATAAAATATGCACACACACTGTAAGGATTTTCACACATACAGTCGTGTACCGTTGCTGAGACGTATCAGGATGCTTTTGGGAATAGCGTAACTTCCCATTTTGGTAATACCGCGCGACGACAAAATGCTCGAGCTTGCTGTTGAGGACAGCGAGCTCAAATAGTTGCCCAATCCTTCACCCTTTTCACTAGTTCTTTTGAGGTAAAATTCACCTGTAGCTAGTAAACTATGCTTACTCTTGGACAACACAACCCTCCTTCCCCACCTTTTCCTCCTCCCCCCACCCTGACTGCTTTTAATTGGTATTTTCTGTACTATAATTGGATACTTCTGTGTTTGTAGAAGTTATAATATATTTATACAATGAAAGGTAATACACCTATTATTTTTTTCCCCTAGAACTAGTGAAAAGGGTGAAGGATTGGGCAACTATTTGAGCTCGCTGTCCTCAACAGCGAGCTTGAGCATTTTGTCGTTGCATGGTATTACCAAAATGGGAACTTACGCTATTCCCAAAAGCATCCTGATACATCTCAGCAACAGTACACAACTGTATGTGTGAAAATCCTTGCAGTGTGTGTGCATATTTTGTATGTGTAATAATTGAACTGATCCAGCGCCATAAAAGTTCATTCCCAGTGAAAATCAACAATAAACAGGCTGATATGTGACGATATATGTCGAGAAAAATTGAGGCTGTCAATTTTATCACTGCATTTTGAGGTCTTTCGAAAAAACAGCACTTTTTGAGACGCAAAAAGATACAGATCGAGACTGTTTAGATAGACATTTACATACAGATTCTCGCTCAATTTGAATCAAAAATGTAATCAATACACAGCTAATGCAATCAAATCAGAATATGGAGGGGTATCACTATTGTTTGGGGGGTATCACTAGGTACTATCACTGGGGTACCCACTGTGCACTGCGCCGCCATCCCACCATCCTGCCGCCTCACCCGCCATCCCGATTCTCGACACTTGCACACATCCATTGGGATCCCACCGCTAGTCATGGTGCTCATTCTCGCTGTCCCTGCCTTGGAGTGTCGAAGAAGAGCCAATCTGTAGTAATAGAAGAACCAGTTAGTACAGTGGCCTATAGTACCAGCAGGCAGGACGACACTCACCTGCGCTGCAGCCATTTGTTTGTATTCCTGGTGTAATGCATTACTGTGAGAAGGTGTTTGCAATGTAGCACATACCTCCTTGATACTGGCCGACAGATTGTTCCAGTATAGTGTGAATGCACTAGCCGGTTCACACTGGTGACCTTTTGCTTGCCAATCGAGTGCACACAGATTACTATAAGGATGGAAAAGATTAGAAAATGCTAGTAAGTAACATCAACTAAGACATACTGAGGTGTTACTTTTGTGCCAATACACATTGGTTTCACACTGGGTTGATGAGTTTTCTTAGCGGGCGCAGCTACAAGCAGCTCTCTCTTGACTGAGAGCAATGCTGCATCAGAGTTGGAGTTTGTTGGGGTCACCGTTAAGGATGGCATAGGTATCGAGTCGTTGGAAGGTGCCGGTGAGTTGGTTTGGGCATTGGTTGAGGGTGCTGGGGTCACTTTTGGGATAGGCTGAGGTCGAGGTTTCAAGAGAAAGGTCTGCAGTCATAATAGAAGAAACACCGTTTAGAGTGTCATGATCCTTTGTGACAGGAGTCAGGACAAGGCGGTAGGCGATGGACTGAGATGGTGCACCCTGGACTTTGCAGGAGCAGATGGGATAATGTGTTGAGATAGGGATTGTACTGCAGACGGAATGGCGGCGCACTCGGGCTTGACAGGGAGCAGGGGTCGTGGCAGGGATGAATGACATGGTGGGTGGAGGAGAAGATGCATGTGGTTCAACTGCACTGACTTGGATATGATAAAGATAACATATGTGCAAACACAGAAGTTAATCTACAATATGCACATGCACAATGCATGCATATGCAAAGTTTGTCAAAAGTTTGTTGCAAAGTATGCAATCAAAGTCTGACATGCTTACATTTTTTACCTCTGCAAAAGTTCTTTGCATCTTGCACAAAATAAGAGTTTTGCCGTCTCAAATTCCTTAGATTTCTATCCATCTCAATTTGTACTTAGACGTCTATTGCTATCTATCTACCTCATTCTTGTCGATTTTCACTGGGGTTCATTGCGAAGTATGCAATCAAAGTCTGACATGCTTACATTTTTTACCTTTGCAAAAGTTCTTTGCATCTTGCACAAAATAAGAGTTTTACTGTCTCGAATTCCTTGGATGTCTATCTATCTCAATTTGTACTTAGACGTCTATTGCTATCTATCTACCTCATTCTTGTCGATTTTCACTGGGCATGAATGATAATCCAAATTTCGAAGTTGAAACGCCCAATCCCAACGTCCAAGGCGCAACGTTGTGGTGCAATTAGACCCTAGCTGAGTTTTGAACCTTGCTTGTAGTACACGATCCAAGTAGACACAATCAAATCAAAAAGTTGCATTAAGATGATATAACACGCAGAGTACGCAAAAAAAACATCAAAGGGGTATCACAACACACCATACATCATCACCTCACTTGGCAACATCATAATTAACAACCATCGAATTCGGCCACGGGCTATGCAACATCTTCTCATTCAAATACGCATAATGCAGCATCGGAAGCGCCGTATCCGAGAACCGGACAAGTTTACCCGACTGTCCAGGCCCACGGCGCACGTTCTCGAGAGACACGACCGCGCGGAGGACTTCAGCCATCATCGTAGATGCTAATTCGTCCCCTAGGACTGTGAAGCAGCCGTCTTTTGGGAGGTAGCGTTCGCGCGGCTCGCGGGTGGCGTTTAGGATGCGGGGATTTGGGAAGGCGTCTTCCTGTTGGGTTGAATTCTGTGTGAGGTGACTTCGTGGTGGACTTTGAATGGTTGACTTACGTTCATGTTTGCACTGGCGATGTGCAGGAACAGACGTTGGCCTTGCTTCACGTTCAACGACTCGATGGTTTCGTCTTGTTTCGCGATACGGTAGACACCAGCGAATGGTGGGTCGATTCCTGAGTTCTCGGTCAGAAAATGAGCCCATGAGTCAGAACGAAACACATACTGAGCGCCTCGGTAATATAAGCAGTCAAACTACCAAGGTCCTTAGCATCCACTTTCTTAGTCGCCTCGATGGTGACCTCCGAATCATACTCCTTATGAAGGAGCAAATTGACGACATTCGTCAAAGCTACAGTCCCATCAGCCTCACTTATGAAACGGACAACAACAACGTACCAAGAGACATCTCGACAGTAGCCCCGACCAACAACGCCAGAATCGAGTTCACGACCTGCTCCGTCGAATACCCAAGGTCAAACAAGCGCTTCACGATCTCATTATGGTTCTTCTTCTTGCCAAACAGACCAGACATCGTGCCGATCAGCCCAGCAAACGGCAGCTTGCTCCCAGCACCCCCAAGAGCAGCCTTGATCAGATGCGTCAGCTCCTGCACGTGCTCCTTCACCCTCTGCCTCATCGGCATATAGTTCGCTGGCTCAACCTCAAGGAAGACGAATCTTGAAGGAACGAACGTCAACGATCATCAGGAAAAGGAAAAAGGCATGCAAGACTGACTGGTAAATCTCTGCAAGCATATCAAACAACTGAGACTCGGTGAATACACCGCGAGGATGTTGTTTCGTCTTGAGCGGAATACCGGCCTGCAATACGATCGCACATAAAACAAGTCGACACCCCGCATCGTCCTCCTAAATTAATAGACGTACAATTTCCGTAGCAGCCCAATTCAACGGTACGAACTTCAACACATCCCTCACGATGTTAACAGCACGCGTGCTCTGTCCGATCAACGAGAACGAATGGAGCTCGATGAGCTCCTTCGTCTTGTTGTTGAAGTACTTTCCGATCGCACTGATGGCTTCTGGGGAAGGAGCAAGCGCACTGATGAATCGCTTCTGCTCTTCAACGCCGTTTGCAGATGCCGTAAAGAACCTATTTATCCTATCCCGTCAGCGCTGATCCAAGCGAAGCGAGTCGGGTGTAACGTACCCTTTGCCCTTAACGACCTCTGCTGCGCGTTCGACGTACTCGGATACGTATTTATCAGTGCTTCGCAGCACCTGGCCAACCTCTACATAGCCTTTAACAGTGGTAGTAGGCCCGCTCGGCCTGGGCCTCGCGAGATCATACCCGTCAAGCTTCCCAAGGTTCTTCAAGTACTTTTCCATCGACTCGGGGTGGACGAGAGGGAACCATGTGTAAATACTGTCTTTGCTGTAATCGTTAGGCAGCGTGCGGAGGAAAAGACGACCGAGGGTGGACCCGAACCCGTATGCTTCAGGATCCCGCCGGCAATCGGCGAAACCCCAAGCGGTCATATTGTAGGGTGTGAAGTCCTGCGTGTAGAAGCGGTCACCACGCGTTAGGGCGAATGCATCGGAGAGAATGGCACGGGAGATGGTGTACCCTGTGACACATAAGCATTCACGAGTATAGGTTGAATGAAAGGGTCTTGCCTGGGCAGAGACCTGCACCCTCGATGAGAGGCTTGCTCTCCTCGGCTTGGAGGCCGACGTACAATTCCAAGTTGTCGATGTGACCATAGAGTTTTTCAGCGGCGTCTGCAACTTCGTGGTTGGGATTCCATTCCAGGAAACTGGAGTATGCTGCAGAACACTAAGCATCCACGAGAGATGTCGAAGATGAACCACTCACCCTTCAAGCCAAGGAACTTCCTAAAGTCATTGAGCGAGCAAACGCCCCATGCTCGATTGGCCTCGATACCCATGATCTCGTGGAGACGCATGATTGCGGGCGTGCCACGAGCACCGAAGCTAGCAGCACGATGGGAGGTCCTGAGAGAATACGTCAATTCTAGCACAAAATAAGATATGATGGTCACTAACGCGCCCTGGAGCAAACCCGCAAGATCAGAGTCCTTGAACGATCCCTTGTTAGGACCTTCTGTCTCGCGCTGAAGGCTGCAAGGAAATGTAAGCAGTAGGACCAG